>JAVYIG010006930.1:0-109563 GCA_035222895.1 Strongylocentrotus droebachiensis
ATTGACTGATCTCTTTGTGGACTTTGAGAACTACAGTGTACAAGGGTGACAACTCTACATGAATCTAATTTAAAGCCTCCTGTGTAAAAGGACTTAAGTTTATATGGAAAACACTTCTGGCTCTAAGCAGGCGATATGTCAGTTGACTGATCTGTATAGCATCTATAGCATATCATCTGCTAACAACCAAAAAGGCAATAGTTCAATGTTAAATTGATAGGTAACGCCCTTCTGGCTGTTAGCGGGCGATATAATGTCGATTGACTTTCTGTATCTGCTGACAACTAGAAAAAGCAGCTCTATACAGGTATTAATTGATAGGTATTAACGCCCTTCTGGCTCTAGACAGACTCTTGACCTCTAATGATTGATTGGTTATGCAGCAGTGCTCTTGCTTCTTTGTGCACCACCATATGGGTAAACATGGTAATGCTAATATCCTAACTTTAATGAGCTTCTTTTCTTCAAGTCTGTAGTAGTCATTTAATTGTGTTATGATAATGCTTACAAGTAAATTGATGTGTATTTTCAAAAAAGAAATATGTATACTGTATACCCTTGTACTAGATGGGGAAATGTTCTAACATCTGTTTCAGTAATCAGTGGGTTAAAAAGACTTGTGGTATATGCAGTGCTATGGTACAAGTATGGGCTGTGTGTGTGCTGGGTTACATACAGCCTGCCTGAGAATCAGTCCTGGCATCTGTATTTCTCATTCATTAAACCTGTCTGCTTGATTTAGTACAAATGGGCAGACTGAAGTCAGTCGGATCCTATGGCCCAGCTGATTAAAGCATGGACCTACCAGGTCCATGATTAAAGCGTCCAAGACAATTTGAGATGAAACAAAGTCTGGCAACTCGAACACTCCGTAATTAAAGATCCGTCTGCATGGACTGCAAAATACCTGAAGGCATCTTGTCTGTATTATATCTGCGTGAGGTGGCGTTAAGTGGCCAATGTGTGGTCAAGCATCTGTATCGTCAGAAAAAAATCAGTTGCTATTGGCAGCAACTTAAATGTTTTCTGAGAATAATTTGCAGACAAAAATAGTGAACAAATTTCCTTGAAAGGAAGTTTCAAAGGAAGCACTGTGAACGTGGTAGGATATTAAAAAGTGTGAGAAAGTACAGTTTTGTATCAGTTGTCTTTTGTATCAGGATGTCCATCCTGTGAAAGTTCATCAACAACCAAATTTGAAACGGCAAAGCCCAGCGTGGAATGTAGGTCTAATACTTTGTTCATGCTCTTTATCAGTTATGCTCTAGAATTGTATTCTAGTGAGTTGAAATGGTATGCTGAGAGCCAGAAGGGATTCTGCTTTTTTAATGTTCAAGTACATGTACATTTGTGTGAGTGAATATCCATCATTATGAGCAGACATTGTGTTAATGTACATGATGTACCCTGAGGTTAATCTATTAATTGACAATGTTTCAAATCAACTGATTATTTGTCTTGTTTAGTAAGCCAATGTTAATATATTTCCACATATTTTCGACATATCAAATAAACATACTGTACATTGTGTATAAAGGCAACTTCTATAGCCTTTCCCCTCACTGTTTGAAACGTGCAAACATTACAATGACACAGTTCGTACTCCGAACTTGATTTTTTGTTGTTGAATGAGATGTACAAAAGGGTATTGAAATTGTCCTTAAGTTTATTTATCAAAGGTCTTTGCGTTAATAATATTTTTTGAAATTTCTGATGAATGATCATATTTTGTTTTATCTCTTAATCCTGTTCAGATCCTCCCCCACCATGCCTGGGATCGAAACACCAGGGGGCGTCCCAGCCAACAGACGAGACGTCCTCTACGATCTCTTCGTCCAGGCCGGAACATTCCAGGGTATCTTCAAAACATTCTTTGAGCTCTGCGAGGAACTGAATCTCAAACCTTTCGCAGAGCATCGCAACTTCTACCCCAAGTTCAAGTCTCAGCTGACCTCCTGGAAAGCTGCTTCGCTCTGGAGTAAACTAGATAAGAGATACAATAGGAAGGAATACAAGAAAGGAAAAGCATGCAATAATACTAGAGTAAGTGAAAAACTTCAATAGATTGAATTTCGTAATTTCACAATCAAAAAGGTTGTTTTTGTTGTTAAAAATTAATTTAATGTAGCGGCAATAAAACATCAGTCAGATTATGCCTGCAGCAACAAGTACCTTAAGCGAAAGTCTCACAGGTATTACAACAACAACAACAAATTTTGATTGTGAAACTATGAAAATTCAATCTTTGGAATTACTACCAATCAGATGAACCTCTTCAAACATTTTAAAGTATACATGGTGGTGGGGTAAATATCAAAATACATGTGAAAACTGTGCTTTGATGTCAAATTACATGTGGGCAGATATTTTGTGCATTGTAGGCTAACCTAGTGGCATACATTTTGTTTGTTTGTTACAGTTGCTCATTTGTCATTCAAGAATCCTTTTCCATGAATCATAAGGCAGTTGCCTGTGTTTTTTGTAGCCTGTTTAAGACATTAGTCCCAAAACATTTATGGTAAATAACACCAAAATCAGCTTAGTTCTCTAGTGAGAGATTGAAGGATACAAAATGAAAAGAAGATAGAATGAGGCTTTACAATGACTTTGAAAAATAGCCTTGCCTCTCACATTAAATCTCGCCTCATGATAGCAAAAGCAAACATTTTTGAAAATTAAATTAAATTAAATTAAAGAAAATAGATCAATAATTCTTAGATATATATATATCAAGGGAAAACATTTTAGATAGAATTTGTTTGTTATAATTTATTGGATAGTTTTTCCTTTAAAGGGACTATGTCCCATTTGCAGGCCAAAAAAATGAAAAAGTTAAATTCCAACTGCATTTGAAAGATAATACTAGTTTAGAACTTCCCTAAAAAAGGTGGGGCTTGAAAATGTCTTCAAGTGGGAAAATAACGACTATTAGTTGTCAAATCGACTTTAGGGCTATAGAGCCCAAAAGTAATAGTCTTGATTTTCAAACAATTGTGCCGAATGGTCATACGTTATATGCTGCGCAAAGATTCAATCAGTTTAATCTTGGCCATCACAAGAAGTGGGTTATTGATGTAGACAAATACTCATGTACCCTGTACAACTCCTTTCATGTATGTTACTACCAAAGAAGAAAAAAAGCCAGTCAGTCACTCAATAGTGTCTGACAGTGAAGTCTAGCAAGTAAACGGTTTTCCTTGCATAATTTGAATATGAGGACACTGCTAACGTTTAAATTTCACAGATAGGATATACATGACATATTCATAATTCCTGCAAAGTTCTACAGCATTTGAGGTTGGCTGCAAAAGGGACATAGTACCTTTAATGTACAAGATTGTGTGTCAAGTACAGCATACACTGTAGCATAGGATTGACTGTAATTTTCTGCCTAATTTAATACACTAACGATAAGTTATTCACTTTGCTGAAATAATTGTTTTTAATAGCAACAAATGATGTTTTTTGTTAGTTGTTGTTTGCTTGACCAAGATTTCAGGGGTGCCATAATTACGATGACCTTGTGTGTTTATTCAGCAAGGCTGAGCAAAGATTGGAAAACAGTGGAAAGTTTACATAAATATTTTGACATGCTGAGAACAGAGATAAGATTGGAAAGAGCAAAAGTACATACAGTTGTATGTGGAAAATAATCAAAGAAGGATGACAGATAAATGAGGCTGCTATAGAGCTGAGTAGACCAACATACATCATAGAAAGAGAAAAGGGTAGAGGTGGCTGAGGGATGGGGAGGGGGGGGGGGGCAGTGGATGCATATAGACAAGAAAGAGATTCATGTAGAAAACAAGGAGAGGGGGGGGGGGGGGGGGGAGGAGAGAGGGGGTATAGGAGGTGGAAGGGAGGAGGGGCTAGAGAGATTGGAGCATATCAATTCCTTTCATAGCAAAAGCGCTCCTCACAATTTCTGTAAATTTGGCAGTTTAACGCTACGCGTACCGCCTTGACCGGACTGTGCGGTATCTGTGCAGTTCTGTGTGTAGAGAGGTCGGGCCGTATTCATTATTTCTTGAGGGTGCATAAATTGCTCTAATTATACGTACGCGTGTAATGCGCAAGTTTATTGTGACGGCACTAAACCCATCCCCATTACAGAAACTTAAGCTTGCGGCAAGCTTGTTACAAGCTTGTTAGAAGATTGCGGCAAGCTTAATAAGATTGCATTACAAATTTAAGCTTGCAAAACTTGCGCGCAATCTTACAGCAATCTTGCTGCAAGCTTGCAGGCAAAGAGAGATATTCATGCAAGCTTGCTGCAAGCTTGCAGGCCAAGAAGATATCCCTGCAAGCTTGCAGGGGCGCAATCTAAAGCCCTTGCAATCTAACAGGCCGACAGTGTATGCCCTGCAAGCTTGCAGCAAGCTCGCGGACATTGCAGGGGCGCAAACTAAAGCTCTTGCAAGCTTGCAGACAAAGAGGATATCCCTGCAAGCTTGCAGGAGCGCAATCTAAAGCCCTGGCAATCTTGCAGGCCGACAGTGTATGCCCTGCAAGCTTGCAGCAAGCTTGCGGAGCTTGCTGAGGGGCAATCTAAAGCCCTGGCAAGCTTGCCGCAAACTTATGTCAGATGCTATAGACAAACCCCATCTATGACCAAATTATTGTCACTGTAAACATACAGCACAAAAGTTTATATGCACAATTAAATTGTTCAATAATTATCTCAAAACCTTTGATTTTTTGCTAATGAGGTATAAAATAGGGGATCTTTGTATGATCATAATATACACATATAATAATAATAGTACAGTTCTTATAGCGCATTTATACCTTTGAAAAAGGATCTTTAGTAAGAATTAAATTAAAGATGGATGATCATAAAACAAACATTAAATATCGCATCATGACTCACTTTTCACTGTACAGAAAGGCACACCATCCAACACCCTAAAAATTATTTCCTTTTTCACTGTGATTTACGAGAGACCAGGCAAGAGTCAACAAAAATGGTTGAAACAAAATATATAATTTAAATGAGCGTTTAATCAAACCTTGCTAAAATCTAGCCGGAAAACGATTTGATTCAAAAACTATATTCTTAAACAAAAGCAAAACTAATAGTCCAAGAGCCTGCTTGAATTTCTTTGAGAAAAAAGACCAAGTGTTTTGTTTTAATTTTTGGATAAAACATCCTAAGACATGTCTGAAAAGTGATGTCTTGTGTGTTGTGGGTGGTGGAGCCTGATTTCAGAGGTCAATGACCTTTATTTGACCCTGATTTCGCCTAACAGTTGTTTTTTACATGTCATTTGTTAAAAAGATCCTCAATTTTAATGAATGTTGTGTCTAATGAAAGATAATGAAATTATCTATCACATGATATGAATATTTATAATATTTGATGATATTTTGAACCTTTTTTAGGGTTTAAAATGTAATTTTTTGACTTTTTTCACTAAAATCATAATTTATCACTTTTTGTTCGTATCTGTAAAAAAAGAGGAAACAATGAAAATCCTAAAGAATTACTGTAAAAAATGCATTTATATTCATTTATTACACTGTGAAAATTTCATATTCATTACTTCTCTAACTAAAAAGTTATTGACTTCCAAAGATAACACTCCCAGTGCCAACAAGATCCTAATCAGAAAAATGTCACGCGCCCTCTATTGGCCATTCAAAGATAGTTCATGTTCTGTGGTAGGTTCAAAGTTTTGTTGAACATTTTGTGAACTGGTCAAGTGTGAATCAACTTCAAAATTGTAAGTACTTGTGAGATATTGCACTTACATTATAATAATTTACAACAACATTTAACATATAAATCTCTGGAAAGCAATATTAAAATGAAAATAAAACAGGAAAATTGTAATAATTTGATAATTTTTCATTAAATATAGGGTGTCTGAACGATTTTTCAATTTTCAATTTGGGATCGTTTTTCACCATTTTTGTTTGATATTTGAATAAAAAGTGTAATGAGAATGATACATTTTAAATTTGAAGCTTCACCGATGTTTCAATCAAAAGATACAGCCCCTCCAAAATGCTGGTATATTCATATCATTTTGGTCAAAATCGACGAAAAAGACGTCCACGCAGAGTGATGTTGTTTTGCTAAATTTAGCCAAACAGCTGTATCGCGCGATATGCAAGCGTATGCATATCGTACGCATGCTGCTAAGCCAATGCGCGACTTGCAAGCTTGAGCTACGCTGTCTCCGCGACATGTGCCATTGACTAGTATGGTTAGCGTTCGTCGCACAAAAAACCCGGAAGTGAATGCACGTTATAGTCAATGGCAATATCGCGGAGATGTCTCCGCGATATTGCCATTGACTATAACGTGTATTCACTTCCGGGGTTTATGGTGGGAACGGCCATCCATACTTTCGTTCACTATAAGCGCACATGTTACGCGATGTAACCATGGTTTGGACTGAGCGGAGCTCACGCCTCCCTAATTAGCTGATTCCAAAAATGTGGGAAGGGTATTTTTAAACTGTTGGGGCGAGTGATCTCTTGGGGCTAGCGAAAAAATAAGAGCATACATATTTTCCTTACGTCTAGGCGGACATAAGCCCGGGGGGCGCAGCTCAGGAAAGTGGCAAATTTTGGAGCTAGGATGCAAACAACATTTAAATCGCTGTTTTGACCATGATATTTTTAGAATTTCGGGGGTGCGCCCCTTTGGGGAATATGGAGAAAAACCTGCTCTTTCATATGACACCTCATTTATTGAGTTTCACCTTCAGGATCACAAGCCCCAAAGGTTTGAATTTCAATTTTTTTCATAAAATCATTGACCAATTTTCATGGTCGCGCAATGCACGTAGACTGCATAGGGATGCGTGCAATCTCTATGGGAAGTATTTTAGCACACAACATCGGGTGCGCGATCAGACACCCTATTAAATAATGTAAAACTCAGACTCAGTCCCACATCACCAAAAACATGTTAGTTAAACTAGCTAGACTAGGTAGTAGATCTACTAGTAGGTAGCCTACTTGGTACTTGGTCGGTTGGTCCTCCAAGATACTCGTCTGAGTTTTAACTTAACGGGTAGGGTGTATTACTTTGTAGATGGGGGGACGTCAGGGCAATTTTGAATTTGACAGGGTCAGTGTGGGCGATAGTCTCTGGTTTAAGCCGGTCTAGGTCTAGACTAGTTTTATATCTTATAATTCTAGATCTAGTATAGAATCTGAAACGGCTCTGGACTCAATTTCTCAGTCTATCTCTCTACCTCTTTCTTTTTATATGTGTGTGTGTTTTAGTTTTTACCCTGATTCTAAGGGTATGTGTGTGTGTGTGAGGGTGTGCGTGTGTGTGCGTGTGGTAAACAGGTAACAAAGGTAACAAAGTGGGAGAGAAAAAAATGATTCAACAAAATCCATTATCTGCATTTTGTTCAACCCCGTTTGTGTCTCTGAGTGTGTGTGTTTGTGTTGACGTGCGTGCGTGTATGTTTTTATATCAATTGTGAAAAGGTATAGGTTTTATACTATGTTTGTGTTTTTTTTCCCAAAAAAAAGATGGCACCCACAGGTCTTTCAGGAACAAATTTTCTCCACTTCTATGTATTTAATTTGTGCCAGACTTGCCATGGCAATACGTTTCATTTTCTTTCATTTTTGAGAGGGAATTTTTTTTATAGAGATATCAAAAGTGTGAATAATATTTTGTCAATGTTTTCAGACAGTCGTTATTACAAGTACAAGTATTCAGGTAACATTAAAACCAGTTGATACATATATGATGTATCTTTTGTAGATCTCTGTCAATGTTATTGTCCATACTGTTACTATTATTCCATTTAATTAGTAGCAAGCTTGCGGCAAGCTTGCGGCGAGCTAACATCAAGCTTGCATATTTTGTAATTGGCTGAGGGTACCATTTGGATTTTTTACCACGCAAGCTTGCGAAAGCATGCAAGCTCGCTGCAAGATTGCACGCTTCTCATTTTTACCAGCTTGCGCAAGCTTGCAGATTTTTAGACCTGCGCAAATATAATTCAATATCTGCAAGCTTGCTATGTGAGCTTGTTTCAAGCTTGCCGTGAGCTTGTTTCAAGCTCGTTACTAGCTTGCAGGGTTCCAAAAATGCAAATGAGTTTATCTGTCAGCCAATCAAAACAGAGGAAATATATTTTCAGGTCTAACAATCTGCAAGCTTGCAAGCTCGCAACAAGCTTACAGGCAAGCTCGCAGCAAGCTTACAACAAGCTCGCATGCAAGCTTGCAAGCTTGCAGAATGTTAGACCTGAAAATATATTTCCTCTGTTTTGATTGGCTGACAGATAAGCTCATTTGCATTTTTGGAACCCTGCAAGCTAGTAACGAGCTTGAAACAAGCTCGCGGGCGAGCTTGAAACAAGCTCGCAGATCAAGCTCGCTGCAAGCTTGCACTGCAAGCTCGCGGCAAGCTTGCACCAATTTCCATAAGGGTTAATTGTTCCCCTATTTTCATAATGGTACTGACCCAATGAAATGGCCGATGCTGCTTCATATTTAATTTTTTAGATTTCTCAATCTCAGATATAGTCTATACATTTTTTTTTTGTACAGTAAATGATCCCACATCTCAATGGTATATGAAGTGATAATGTCATGAAGAGCATCACATATTTACATACTTTACTAAAATTAGCTTAATTTCATTGCTGGAATCAAACTCTTCAAAGAAAAGATCTAAAACAAAGACAAAGTCAAGAACACCAATTCGCTCTTTCTCCGTCCACAAGGTCTACAGTAGGTTTGATATACATACTACGTTGGGCTGGTACGCGCTGCGCTGCGTGTACTTGTGTACGTACATGTACTGTACTTATGTGTATGCATAGCATTACGTACATGTATGCATACACGGCTAGCTGGCACAAAACCCTGGGTCGGGCTTCTAAAATGGGACAAGCATGATTTGACATGAAAATTGACGGGGCTAAAAATGATTAAATCAAAATGATCTTTATATGTATGAAAAGCTTACGTATCATATGTCATTGTCTGGGATTGAGGATTTACAAATTTGACACAAAACGCGTTGCAGAGATGCCAACCCTCCCGATTTCATCGGGAGGCTCCCGATAATTCACCCCAACTCCCGACCTTACGATCACCATCCTTATCCTCCCGATTTATTATAAAAAAATTAAAAAAATGATTTTTTTTTTTTTTTTTTTTTTTTTTTTTTTTTTTTTTTGGCGCTTATCAGTATATATATCTGTGAATTGAATGAGAAATATCGTCTGTTAACTTTAGCATGTAGTAAATCCACTATATTAAAAGACAAATTAAGAGTAGCGAAAGATTGTTTCAGCATATGGATCGCCGTAACCAATGCGTGGATATTGACACAGAATCTAAATGGCGGAAAATCAGCTAAAGAAGACCAAGAAATGGTATCAGAAGTATAAGACCGAACACAGTATCATATATATGAAAGGAATTCATCATGCATTTTGTACAATTTGTATGTTATTTTAAAAAAAAGTGGGAATTATTGAACTAAATACACATGTAAAATGCTGCAAAATAAGGCTCAGATTGCACCAGAGAGCATCTAGAACCCCAGAGCTTCCAGGGCCCTAAGGCGGGCCCTGGACCCCGGCCGCATGGGTCGGGCGCTACGTGCTCGAGATGTGCGCTATGCGCACATTATTTGGTGTCCGTTACAAATCTTCCCTATTTCTGTTTTCCAAAAGTTGGCATCTCTGGCGTTGCTGCAAAGTTGAAGATTGGCAATCGAGCACAGTGCGACCGATCAATGGACATTATGTATGAGAAAGTAAAAAAAGTTAAATGGATTGTAAAGTTTAACGTCAAAATGACGGAGGTTTTTTTTCAAGTAAGGGCATGGTTTTACATGGAATGTAAAGGAAATGTTTCCTTCTTCTCATATCTCGATTGAGGATATTATACTCAATTTCGATTTTTAATGGTAAAGAAAAGTGTAAAAAGATGTCGAGAATTTTACAATATGTCATGTAATATAAAATGCGCGGGGGTCGGTTGATCTCCCAAAAGGAGCGCGAAGGAATTGATATGGGAGACAATGGAAGGGAGAGAGGGGGTATAAGAGGGAGGGAGAGAGAGGGGAGGGGGGGGGGGAGAGAGAGAGAGAGACGCAAGCCTGATTAAAAAGATTGTCTTTGATCATGAAAGGGGAGAGACTGTCAGAGACATTGACCTTCTTGTAGAGAGGATGTAAAACCTTGTCATGAAACCAACGGATTAAATACAATGTCACTGTGTGTGTCAGCTGTCAGCATCAATTTATCCTGATGTATCAATTACCGGAGCTTCCAAGAAAATTGATATCATTTTTGGCTGAAGAGAGTGCCCTCCATGGTCTGATATATCGTCTTTTGAGAGCCAGAAGAACATTACCTCTGTGTTAAAAGTATATGAGTTAATTACACCCTTCTGGGTCCTAGCAGATGATATATTCAAGAGAGATGGGAAGAGAAGGAGAGGGGGAGAGAAGGAGAGGGGGAAGAAAAGGAGATGGGAAGAGAAGGAGATGGGAAGAGAAGGAGATGGGAAGAGAAGGAGATGGGAAGAGAAGGAGATGGGAAGAGAAGGAGATGGGAAGAGAAGGAGATGGGAAGAGAAGGAGATGGGAAGAGAAGGAGATGGGAAGAGAAGGAGATGGGAAGAGAAGGAGATGGGAAGAGAAGGAGATGGGAAGAGAAGGAGATGGGAAGAGAAGGAGATGGGAAGAGAAGGAGATGGGAAGAGAAGGAGATGGGAAGAGAAGGAGATGGGAAGAGAAGGAGATGGGAAGAGAAGGAGATGGGAAGAGAAGGAGATGGGAAGAGAAGGAGATGGGAAGAGAAGGAGATGGGAAGAGAAGGAGATGGGAAGAGAAGGAGATGGGAAGAGAAGGAGATGGGAAGAGAAGGAGATGGGAAGAGAAGGAGATGGGAAGAGAAGGAGATGGGAAGAGAAGGAGATGGGGAAGAAAAGGAGATGGGAAGAAAAGGAGATGGGAAGAGAAGGAGATGGGAAGAGAAGGAGATGGGAAGAGAAGGAGATGGGAAGAGAAGGAGATGGGAAGAGAAGGAGATGGGAAGAGAAGGAGATGGGAAGAGAAGGAGATGGGAAGAGAAGGAGATGGGAAGAGAAGGAGATGGGAAGAGAAGGAGATGGGAAGAGAAGGAGATGGGAAGAGAAGGAGATGGGAAGAGAAGGAGATGGGAAGAGAAGGAGATGGGAAGAGAAGGAGATGGGAAGAGAAGGAGATGGGAAGAGAAGGAGATGGGAAGAGAAGGAGATGGGAAGAGAAGGAGATGGGAAGAGAAGGAGATGGGAAGAGAAGGAGATGGGAAGAGAAGGAGATGGGAAGAGAAGGAGATGGGAAGAGAAGGAGATGGGAAGAGAAGGAGATGGGAAGAGAAGGAGATGGGAAGAGAAGGAGATGGGGAGAAAAGGAGATGGGGAGAAAAGGAGATGGGGAGAAAAGGAGATGGGAAGAGAAGATGGGAAGAAAAGGAGTGGGGGAAGAGAAGGAGAGGAGGTTGGGTTGGGTGGGGAGAAAAGAGTAAGGTTTAGCCTGCATGTATCTATGGTTGGGGGGGGGGGGGGGAGGGGAATTAAAATTGAATGCATGGTTGAATAAATGGACAGCGATTGAGAAGATGGGGCAGGGGGGGGGGGGTGGGGGGGAGGAGGGGGAAGCACATGCCCGAGCAGTTGAAGAAAAAAAACATTTCCAACTTTTGGTGGACACTTGAATGATGACATCATTACTCTATCAAAACAGAGCCATGATACAAGTGTTCTAATTTCAGTTTATTAATATGAAGCTGTGGTATGTGTAATTTACCTAGCAAGATATGACAGTTGCTAAGCTCAATTTGGATTTGCATGTGATAATCAAAGGATGCACATCATGTAATTTTTGGCTCCTTGTTTAGATCCTCTTCCCAAAGGACAAAGATTAATTTTGTCAAGTCGGTTATTTTTTCTAGGAAATGTTCTCATCTGTTGTTGGAAACTCATCAGGACAAGGCTATACAATGAATGATATCTTGGAAACCGACTGTGTTGTGTTACACAATCATTCACATTGACATTTGATGAAAGGCAATGTAGGCTTACACAATAATCAAATGGTGCATCAAAGGATATTGGTCACCGAAGTTGGAGATCTCCCCTTTATTTCAAGTAGAATCAAAGAGAAAGTGGGAGAGAAGACTAGAAAAGAAGGGATGGGGGAGGGAGGGGCAGGTTGAGGAGGGAGTGGTATGATGAAGGGAGTTAGGATGGAGGGAGGGAGGGATGAGGAAGAGGAGGAGGGGGAAGGGGATAAAGAGGGGAGGGGGGAGAAGGAGAATATTCTTTGTAGTGATAAACAAGGAGGGGAAAAAATAATTGGAGATGAAAAGTAATTAAATAGCTTTATATATATATACGGTATAGAATAAGTAGGCCTACATGTATAATAGTTTGTAAAGTTCAACAAATATGTGCTGTATTATACGGTACACAGATCATCAGATCACCTTTGTACAATGTATTTGGCCTCTATGCACACTGTGCAGTGGAGATGCTGTGGTGATTTTTTTGAACCAAGAATGGCAATCTGACTTGACGTTTGTTATTACAAGCAGGGAAATCATTGATTTGGTTCTAGTAATGAATGAGCAAGCATCAATTTACTGCCACAGGGTGAATGTATTTATGTAATTTCCTCACATTGTTTTTCTGCTAGTACCTCCCTATTGGAGACCCCCTTGCTCATAAAGTGTATACCGTAGTGTGTGACTAAATATATCCCGTAGGTCACGCATGCATCGTGATGTGCTACCGTGACACTGTTTAGTATGCCAGCATAATTATGTTAAAGGAAACCTCAACCCAAATAATAAGTGAAAGTATGCTGAAAGATGAGATTTTGTCCTGCTTATCGATGTATTTCACATGAAAATTTACAAGAAATATATAAATTAAATGGAAATATTCTTGGTATGGGTGCAGCCATTTTCTTGAAAATATGACACACCAGGCGAACTTGTGTATCATGCACCATGTTCTTGAATTGTCTCTTCATTTGAGGGTTAAATAGTACCTGAATACATACATGTACATGTACACAGCCTATCCACATGGTTGCATACTTCAGTTAAAGATAAACTCCAGTTCTGGTAAAAAAAAGAAAATTAATTCTCACAGAATCAAACGAAACTTACACTGAATGTTCAAGATTACAAATAAATGACATGTACCAAACAATTTTGGAAGAAAATGTATACTGGCTGAGTAATGAGCATAGAAAGACAAGGAAATCAAGGTTGTACTAGCCCCGATACCATGTGTGTTGTCCCATAAATAGCTTTCTGTGTACAGTGCTTGTTACTTTACCAAGACTCGGTCAAATTTATTATGATTTTGATGACTCCAGAACCTTGCAGTGCACACCAATACTTACATGCTACATGATCAACTGTTTCTGATCCTTTCCACACCTTTTCTTTCACAATGCAATCGCATTACCAGTACTAAAGTTTATCTTTACGGTACACTGAGTGTAAACATACCCTGAAAGTGTTACATGCATAGAGGGCCTGTTCACATGCTCTACTAAGCCCAGCATGAGTTGTGATGTAACATACATGTATGCCCAAATGTGGACATACCAAAATGGTGTTACATACATGGAGGGCATGTTCACATGCTCTACTAAGCCCAGCAGGAGACGTGATATTATTGGCACACTGACCTTCGCTTCTCATGCATGAATACTAGGAGTCAGAAAGTGCAAGTGCTGGGTTTATCCAAACCTTCCTGTCTATGCTCTGCTCTATATGATAATCATACAGGCATGAATTTAATTACTTAGCCTTTTCTCCCCGATAGTACCTGCAAGACTAAGGCAAAACTAAAATACAAAACTCAAATACATGTAGTTCAAATTTGAGAAGAAATGAAGTAAATCTAGCATACTTGCAGTGTTGGAGTAGGTTTGTTTGTCTGAAGATGATATACATGTAACTAGAGAGAGGCTGATTTTGTTGATTGAATTGGGGTCAAGTTAACAAGGTATTCATGATGGAATAATATTGAAAATTCTGTTTATCATTATCTCCTGATTATCACAGAGATAGAGAGGGAAAGAGATAGAGAAATAGAGACATAGAGATAACTTGGAGTTCAAGATAATATTTAGGAATACAAATTTTGTTAAGTATTTATACTCCATGTCTCTAATGTCACATGATGCATAGAATATAAACATATCCAAAAATTATAATTTTTGTTTTAATCTGATTAAATGATGATAATAAATATTAATATTCGCATCATTTTCATGTTATTCATCAAGAACATATTTTTCATTGCATTTCATTAATTTATCTCCTTTTTAATTCCTCCATTTTCCACAGGTCTTCATTATCGGGGCAGGGCCATGTGGTCTACGTACAGCTATAGAGTGCGCTATGCTCGGTACGAAGGTCGTGGTGGTAGAGAAACGATTCAGCTTCTCCAGGAATAACGTCCTTCATCTCTGGCCTTTCCTCATCACCGACCTAAGGAGCCTCGGAGCAAAGAAGTTCTTTGGGAAGTTCTGCGCCGGTGCTATTGATCACATCAGTAAGTATTGATGGTATTGACCGTGGACCCCGCCCGCAGTCAAGGGTGTCAAGTAGTCTAAGAAGCATCAATCGGCCATGTCTCTTTCTATCAAAGTCGAAGTCGAAGCCTGCCTCATATTTTTGTATTAAACGCCGTTTTGCTGCCCATATAGGCAGCAAGACAACAGCGTTTTCCCTTTGTTTTTTGTTTTTTGTTTTTTGTTTTTTTGTGGTGGTTTATCTCGTCAGATCTGAACAGGCCTTTAGGAGACAAGTTTTATTTCTATGTAAAGGAATGAATTGTCAACCAGATTGTAGGAAGAGGTTTATTGACAATATACTGTACACATAGACACTCACATCAAAGAAGTCTAGACTGGATGCTGAAGATTTGTGTGCCCCTCTTAAAGCTGTCTCTGATTTGCTCCTATCGTCTTGCTTGTGCACATTTTAGAGACTAGAGAATTAAATAAATACCCTTTACTTTTAAGATATTGTTGAAAGAGTCTATACGATGAAGAAGTTTGATTTATTTCTTTTATTTCTTTTGTATTTTTTTGCATTTTAGGCATAAAGTTTTCTGTACTATAAATGCTATAAACTATGATTGATCTTGTATATTGCTAATGATTCTGTTTTATGAGGGATTTTGGTTTGTCTCTTGTTTAGGTATACGTCAGTTACAGGTGGTGCTTCTGAAAGTGGCCCTGATCATGGGTGTGGAGATCCATTATGGAGTGGGCTATGAAGGACTAGAAATACCCCCTGAAGACCAGGAACATGAGAGTAAGTCCAGGACCAATTACGCATTGGGCCATATTATACTAATTAATTTCAACGCGATGCATGAATGAAGTCACATGAACATTTTTTTTAATTAACATTTGGTCTTCGATTCAAGAGACAAAGAATCGATTGCTGCTCTAAAATGAAAGTAAGATCAAAAACATGAAAGTAAGTCCAGGACCGATGACGCATTGGGCCAAATGCTACTAAATAATTTCAACATGATGCAATGAATAAAGTCACATTAACATTTTACTTTGTTAACATTTGGTCGACCCAAGAAACAAAGAATGGATTGCTGCTCTTAAATTTGTCCATCAGTGAAGAAGTACGATGTGGCACTGTGGGGTTTGGATCCATAGCAAGTTAAGAGGAAAAACTAGACTAAATCCCCTTGTTAAACTCGACTCTAGACTTAGCTAAACCCAACATCAGTTGTAAATTCTAGTAGAGACCTTCAAGTGTGGACATAATCATCAGGGCCACATCTTAAAGAGCTGTTATGGATTCCAATTAATCACAACTAGAGTCAACTTTGATATCAATTACAACATTGTACATTAGCGATAGGCTATTGTACATTTGCAATTAAATTTCAGGACTATTTTTGTACGAACACAGCCTAGTGTTTTTTGTAAGTAAACAAAAAATGAAGTCACTTTGATGATAATATTGGTATTCTAATCACACCTTTTTTTGATAAGGTATCAGTATGCAAACTGCATTATTCATGTACAGACGTCTACATAGATATGTCATGTCACACATTCTATCTAAATATAACACGGTTATCTCCAACCCTTGAATTTTGACAAAGTTCACTACATATTACATATTTTGATCCAGAAGGGCGTTACTCATATCATATTACACAGAGTTAACGCCGTACTACTAGCTCTAAACAATATCATCTTTTGAGAAACAGAAGGTTGTCAACTCTGTATAAATGTATAGAAGTTAATGCCCTTCTGGTTTTCAACAGACGATATCAGTTCATTTATTCAATTCATTTCTAAAATGTACAGACAGTTGTACGTGACAAAAAACATACATATTTACAAGTCATGAAATAAAAAGCAATAAATATTATAAGTAGGCCTATTACATTGTAAGAAAATGAATTATGAGAACTTTAAAATAAAGCCAGATTGGCCTTGTGAAAAAAAAAGTCCCCATTTGCTAGAGAGTGATTTGGAGGCTTCATAATAATAGTTTCAAATTTGTACAACAAAGGGAAAAAAAACAAGCAATGGATATGAATATATACATGCATAGAATATGAAATACAAAATACCTACATGTAGATGCCAACAGATATAAAGTGCATCCAAGTAATTTCCCGATCCCCCCCCCCCCCCAAAAAAAAAAAAAACAACAACAACAACAACAACAACCTAAAAACCTAAATTACTTCCTTTTTCAAGTGGATGTTTTCAAATATCAAAGAGTTGCAAACTAAGCATATTTTGAAATAAAATATTGTTTCAATTTTCTTTTAAAGAAAGAAAGAGAGAGAGAGATGCATGAACAAATATAATTGGGAAGTGAGTTCCAGATTGTTGGGAAACTATATCGAACTGACCGTTGTACAAAGGTTTTCCCGACTTTCCATAAATGAAATAAGCTGCTGTTTCGTGTGCCATGGGAATGAATTTCTTTATTTATAGTGAACATTTTAACAATATTTTTGGGGAGGATACTCTTGAAGTAAAAATATCCAAGTAGGATAGTATGATATTGGTATAAATGGAAAATGTTCAAAGTATTCAATTTATGAAAAAGGGGAGCCGAATGAGTAAGATAATGACTACCAGTACATATTCGTATTGCCCTCTTTTGTAATTTGAAAATGACATCTAATTTAGTTTTACTACAATTTCCCCAGACAGTTATACAATATGAGATATGTGATAATATTAAGGCGTTATACAGTGAGAATAAGGCTGAACCAGGAAGACAGCTTCTTAATTTATACATAATACCAATGCATTTAGATATTTTGGTACTTAAATAGTTAATATGTGAATCCCACTTCAAATTTTCATCTATATTGACTCCAAGAAAACAAATAGATTTAGATTTAGTTATTGGTGTAGAATCGATACTTAATGTAAGATCATTGCAGGTTTTAGTCGCATTGGACAGCTTATTATGGAAAGATATAAAACAAGTTTTAGTCAGATTAAGTATTAATTTATTGGCCTTAAACCATTTAGATATGTTATGTAGTTCAACATTAATATTCTCTTGCATATCTTTTAAATCCGGCTGAGTAAAGAACAAAGTGGTATCGTCTGCATACATAATAAAGTCAAATTTGGTAGATGATTTTTCAATATCGTTAACGTATATGAGAAATAATAGGGGACCTAATATAGAACCTTGTGGAACCCCGTGTTTAATTAAACTATGAGTGGAAGAAGCATCATTGAATATGGTAAATTGATAACGACTACATAGATAGTTTTTAAACCATATGAGTGGGAGGCCATGTACACCATAATGCTGTAGTTTACATAATAGAATATCGTGATTAACTATATCAAACGCCTTTGAGAGATCTATAAATATTCCTATTCCAAAATCGTTATTTTTTACTGAAGATACAATTTTATCCTGTAAATCTATAAGAGCATGACAAGTCGAGTGGTTACTTCTAAATCCATATTGACTGTCTGTTAAGATGCTGTTAGCTATTAAGAATGAATACAAACGTTTATACATACATTTTTCCAGTATCTTTGAGAAGCATGGCAATATTGAAATAGGTCTATAGTTTTTGCAGAGATGAGAGTCATTTTTCTTATAAACTGGTACAATTTTAGCAATTTTAAGTTTGTCTGGTACATTACCTGTACTTATAGATAAATTGAATATATAACATAAAGGCTTTACAATCGAGTATATAATCTTTTTTACAATATTACTGTTGATGCCGTCAAAACCACAGGAGTTACTTTTCTTCAGCGATTTAGTAATTTCAAGAATTTCAGATTCAGTAATAGGCTTTAAAAATAACGATTTCGAAAGTGGATCATTTAAATATCCTTCAAATGTATCATTTCGTGCAACAACCTGAGAAGAAGTTAAAATATTTGTGCAGCAATTAATAAAATATGAATTGAATTCATTAGCTATACATTGTGAGTCATCTATTCTTTTGTCGTTGCATAAAATATACTGAGGTGGATTACGTTTGGATTTACAAAGTAGTTTGTTTATGACGGACCAAGTACCCTTAATATCATGCTTGGTTCGATTCAATTTATCACAAAAATATTTCCTTTTCACTTTATGTAATATATTATTAACTTTATTCCTATATGTTTTATACTTTGCTTGATTTGAGGGTGAGCGATCATTAAGAAATTTCTTATACAACTTATTTTTTTTCTTGATATATCGTAAAAGTCCTGGTGTTATCCAAGGTTTACGTATACATGATTTCTTATTGTTACTAGTACATAGAGGTAGATTTCTGTCATATAAAACTAAAAGCTTACTTAAAAACAAGTCATAAGCAGTATTAACATTATTGCACGAATACAATGAAGACCAATCCACTTCGTACAGTTCTCTTTGTAATTTCTTTACACCATCATCTGTTACTGCACGTCTGAAATTAATTGTAGTATGCTGACTCTTTGTCAGCAAATTAGTTTTATCCAACACAAGAAAAATAGGTAAATGGTCTGTTAACTCAACAGAAAAACTGCCACTTTCCAGATTTCTTTCGAATGTAGTAATAAAAATGTTATCAATGAGAGATGCAGTATTCATAGTAATACGAGTTGGATATTTGATGACAGGAGTAAGACCAAATGAAAAATTAATGTTTAGGAAATCGTTTGTATTTTCATCAGTTGATTTCAGTAAGTCTATATTAAAATCACCTGTCATAATAATTTTTCTTTTTTCAGTGCTAAGTTTTTCAAGCGTTTCAGAATAAAAATGTATGAATGATTTAATATCTGTGCTAGGCTTTCGATAAAAAACACCAACCGTCAGCCTATCTCTATCTTGTCTAAACAAATCTACACATAAATATTCACAAGTGGAATCACTTTCTACGGAGTGTGTAATTGATTCTCTTTGAAAATTAATGTCATTTTTAATGAAAATACCAACACCTCCGCCTCTACCAGATTTTCTATCAACGTTGACAAACTTGTATCCATCTAAATGAAATGGAATTACTGGTAAACCACATATCCATGTTTCTGATATAGCTATAACTGAAAAACTGTTCTTTATGATAGATAGAAAATTAGAAATGTTCTCAAAATTTGTATGAAGGCTTCTGGCATTTAAGTGAATCATGCTGAATTCGGCACAAGACTGGAAATGTTCATTAAATTCAAAAGGGGTGTAGCTGTTACAAGCAAAATCTGGGTTATTGACATGCAGATCAGGATCAAGATCGTTAAGTGGGTTGTTCATACGAAAGTTCATTCTTACTTATAAGATTACACATTTTGATCGTAGCAATAAAGAAAGAAGAAGAGAGCGCAACTCTACAAAAATAAGTATTACAAACTTTTCCGCACCTGAAGCATAGATGGAAATACATGTAAAAATACATGCAACATGCAAAAGAACGAATGTGGGAAGAATTGATATATTTATATTCTTTCATTATAGTCATAAAAGTCAAATTTATTATACGGAAATACAAAAACAACTTAACAAAACAGTTAAGCATAAACAAATACTACATTGATTGAAAATTCCAAGCAATGAATATATATATATAAATATATGTAAAACAGAATTATATACAAATAAGTACAAATAAAAATAAGCGTTCACTTTGTCAAAGTTTGTTATCGAACGATAAAAAGGGAAGTTTTTCCCTCCAGAAGATTGTTTAGTTCAGATTTAACATTTCACTATTCATTTGGCAGAGATTTCAGGTCATCCTCGTTTCTGATGAGTTTTTTCTTATGGTCCTTACCACTCAGTAGAGCAATTATTCTCCCGTCATTGCTCCAAGCAGCTTCAACATGGGGATGTCCTTTTGCCATCGCTAGGAGCTTTTGATTTTTGGCAGTCAAGTCTTCTGATGAATGAATGAAATGACTCATGTGCATTTGCTTAATCATGCACTCATCTGAGAGAAGACAAATAGAAAACTGGTTTGTTGACATTTATGACAAATATCAGTCAATAGATGACATTTATGTCAACAATACCTTCCTAGACTGTGATGTCACAATAGAAACAAGTTCTTTATTAGTTGTTATCTTCTGGTGTTTCTTAGTAATTTACAGTAGGTTGTAAAGTTTGGTATGTGGAAGCCTCATTTCTATTTATGACTAACATTACATCAAGAACTGTTTATCAGTTCGAATCTCTTTGGTTTTTGTAATGATTACAGGACAAAGAGTATGTTGTAGAACTTCATTATATCATGTACGTATGGAATCACAAGCTTTACCTATATATATCTCACTCTTTTAGCCAGTTTTATTAATAAATGGCACATATTTCTGTGCATTTTGAAGATGCAAAATTTTGCAGTTTTTCATGGGTTATACAACATACATGTATAATGGGAGGAAACTGCAAACTGAATCTGTCATTTACAGACCGCCTTCTGCTTTTTATACCACATATTTTGACAGATACTTGGATCAGAAAATAGCAATTAGGATCGAATACACGTTTTATTTATTATTTATTTCTGATATTTATACAGGGTGGCATGTATCACCAATTTGTTGGTCTTCCATGAGGCCCTGTTTGGTAAAAATAAAACAAATAACAGCAGCAAAAACAAAATAGATAAATACACAAGCATATAAATAGGTAAAATGCAAACTAAATTAGTATCCTCATGAAACAACTGATCATTCAAGAATTATATGAATGGAATTTTCAATTTAAATAGAAAATACTTTTTTTTTAAATGAGAATAAAATAAAGAATAGATGATAACCAGTATTTAATAAAGAAAATAATGATTGAAAACACTTAGCTGAATTGATGGATACCTGCGTTCGTTATTCAATTGAAAAGGACAATTTGGAATTGCTCTCGGACTGAGTTTCAGTATTGTTTTGAAAGCAGCGTATTTTCAATCATCTCCATACAACCAATTTTGCCAGGCCAGGGTAGTCCTGTAATGAAGTGTTTCCTCTCATTCGCAGCACTATACCACGACTTACTCAGAACGAACCGTTTGTTATTGTTTTAGTCTCCTTCTCAGCCAATATCTGAAATATTGTTTGCATGATCATAGCACCTGTTAAACCTTATCTATTTCTGGAATCCTTTAAAACTGTACATGTATGTACTGGGCCCTGCTTTTATTGTTTTAACTCCAATTTTTTGGGGGGTATTGCATACAATTGTGGGGTCCGTATGGTGTCAAGCCTTGCTGTACAGTCAGAAGACTCAAGGCTGTAGAATAATCATAATTTCAAGCTCTGAGTGATGTGACCAGCGTTACATGTACGATAGATTCATTACGGCTAGGCTAAAGTATATGCATTTTGGTGGAGTATCAAAATGCATTCCATGCAGGTACATTCATGTACATATAGTAGAGTCAATCTGGACTCCGCCTTATAAAGAGTTGCGATTGATTTGGATCAATCGCAAGTCCTCCAACCAATTGTAAGTTTGCAATAGTTGCGATTGATATCACCTCTGTATAAGACATGTCCCTGGAGTAGTGTGCGTACTGGAATAGTACCAAGTATCTAAAAATGGCCTGCGCCTGTTCACAGGGGTAGACTAAGCTCAATTGACCGGAAGAAGATATTGGAAATCGAAGTGTCAGATTTGACAGTTAGTAGCGAATGTCCAGGGTAGTATTTGGCAACGATCTTGATGAATCATATAGCCTCAGTGGTGGACAATTCTGATTCCCATCATAATATAGCAATCTAGCATGCACTAGAGACAAAGATGACCAAACATAGGCCCTGGCGATATTTGCTCCAGATTTTTTTTTTTTTTTGGGGGGGGGGGGGTGGGGGGTCAAAGATACTGTAAAATAAGAAACTTTCACGCTCATGACATGTTTGCAAATGTTGCAAGTGGTTCAGATTCACAAAAGTTTCATGCCAAGAATAAATTGAATCACAACAAATACATTGCTCAATTTGTACAATTTATGAAAGTCTGTTGCGATGATCGATGATCTCGTTTACAAATTTGGAAAGTTTCTTGTCGCAAAAGTGTTTTGTTTCACAGTATTGGGTTAGGCTTTGCAAATGGGTCCAAGGTCAGGTATAGGGTTAGGGTTTGCAAGTGGGTCTAAGGTTAGCTATAGGGTTAGGGTTAAGGATAGGTAAAGTTTTTTTTCCAGGGTTGAATATAGGAATTCTGTAAGTGCAAGAAAATGACTGCAGAGCAATTGCCACAGGAGAATGAACTAAAGCAAAACTTAACATTTATTTTTTATCATTGCTGGGAAAAAATATTGATCTATTTTAGGCTCTTGAATATCAGATTATGGGAACAGACCCTGTGATTCATACAGGTATTTATGTAGTAATGCGATTGAGCTTCATCACTGCCAAGGTATCGGGTTTGTTCCATTGATAAGATAGTCAGGGAGCTAGGGTAGAGAAGGATCTAAAATACACCCTATCTATATCAGGTTGTTCAGTTTACAGTATCACCGTCATGATATCAAGTTTATACCATTGATAAGCCAGGCAGTAGGTATCTAAAGCTTGTCTAATTTCCCTGTACACATACTTTTAAATGTATAATATTTATAGGACTACAGTATCACTGTCGTACTATCAAGTTTGTTCCATTAATAAGCTTGGCAAGGAGGATCGAGGGGGATACACCTTGCCTACATTAATGTAATGGTGTAGAGTTTAACTTTGAAGGCTCATTCAAATATTACGAGATAAACCGTTGCAAAATAAGATCGCAGCAGATTTTTCATGTGTAGTAGTAGTAGTGGTTATTTTACCTGACTGCTAAGAAAGCATTAATGATTGTTAGTAAGCAACCAGGAGACTGACAGCTGTAGGTCCTCTCTGAGGGACCTGGCAATGAGGATAAATGCCTTACCAAAGGGCACTGACGCATCGACTTGATTTTGAACCCGGGTCACCTATCAAATGAATGGTAACTGCTCGCAACTAAGGTCCTGCACATATTCTCTGAGCTCTGTGTTATAAGAAACAGAAATGTGACGTGTATTACACCTCACGTCATCATTAAGAGACTGCAGCGGTTATGCAGTGTCATGTCTGAACAAGGCCTGAGGCTATCAAGTTTGTCCCCCTCGTAAGCTGGGTATGTAGGGTAGAAAGTTCATCTAATCTACCTGCTCATGTACATGTATGTATAGAGGATCACTGTCATACTATCTAGTTTCTCCCATTGATAAGCTTCCCAGTTGATTGAGGTTCATAGATACAGACCCTGTCTTATAAAGAGTTGATATCACTCTCAACTTGTAATCTTTATTATAAGACGTGACCCAGGTTGACCTGCGCATGATGGCCAATGTGCATTGTACATTAGCGATGTTCACTTGGTACTATTATAGTTGTAAAAATAAACATACCTAAACATAGTGAAACTTTTTTCAACAATTACCTCTTTACAACTAGCTTTATAGTAGAAGCCATGCCAACAGTCTTTGAAGTCAATCATTCCTACTTGCTGGCGAAGTTTAATAGTTGATTGCCCCTTTTTACAAAGAGTTGATATTAATCGCAACTTATTTGCGATAGATATCAATCGCAAATAAGAACATTAGAGATAAGAGATTGCAAAGGAATTCGGACTCAAACAGCCTTGCGATTGATTTGGACCAGGGACCCAAGTACATGGTTTATGTTTATGTAGTTATCGTGCTAAACATATTCACTTTTGATTTAAAATTCAAGTAAAACTTGAATTCTGAAATCTCAAGTGTGTTCACACTGTCCCTACATCTCAAATAAATGTTAGTTTAAAACTACGAGCTAACTTTAATTTTAAATCATGCTATTAAAACCCAGCAACTTACACTGTCATACTATCATATTTTATCCCATTGATACTGCAAGCAGAGAGGGTTAGAAAGTTAATCTATGATTGGAAGAAGGGATATCATCATACCCAGATAATCCCATTCAGTCAAGTGTAACACATTAAAGCCTAATCTCAAGGTCAATCCAAGGTCATTTAAAGTTTGATCACCTCCGACTAAAGGATTATTATAGGGATAATAGGTTGAATTTGAACATTTGTGGATTTAGCTTCAAATGCTGTGATTCCCAATTGGATATATCGGAGCATTAAGGTATTATTATCAGTACAATTTTTATGTCAGGAAAAATGTGAACTAATGATAATAAATCAGGATTTATGTAGCGCTTTACAGATATTATTATTACCCCAGTCATCAGATTTATTTGTTACGCACAGTCTGCACCATTTTCACTCCCTGGGGAGTTTTACTACCCTACGGTCACCGTGAGAGAATATGTCAATTTCTATTACAAAGGACAATGTGATTATAATTTTACATACAGGTAATTTTCAATACACCTGTACCTACCAGTATAAAAGATTGCTTCATTGGCATAAATGTTGCATCTCCAAACATTTTTACTTAGAAAAATGTTGAATGTAATTTTATGTATTTTAAGAAGAAATTACTATCTTCCATTTTTGTTTTCTATTTGTTTTTCAGAGATTGGTTGGAGGGCCAAACTAGACCCCAAAGATCACCCGGTATCAGAGTATGAGTTTGATGTCATCGTAGGAGCTGATGGAAAGAGAAACACGCTGCATGGTAAGATATGAATGGGTTTAGAGAGAGAGAGAGGGGGGAATAGAGAGGGAGAGAGAGAGAAAGAGAGAGGGGGAAAGGGAGAGAGAGATAGACCCCAACTTAATAATGATAATATAAAACATAGCGCTTACAAATACAAATATATGAAAAGAGAACAAAAATTTACAGTCTCACAGGAAGTAGATTACATAGATCACTCAGGGGGAGGAGGAAGGTAAGTTTTGATGGATCTTTTGAAGGTGGCAAGACAGGTAATTCCCCTTATGTAAAGGGGGATGCTGTTCCAAGTCTTTGATGCAGCTACTGCAAAACATTTGTCATCTGCTGTTTACATGCGTCAATTGTTGAGCAAAGATTACACTTTTTAATAATGGCTGTCCCTAAGTGTTAGTTAATATATTTGACAAGAAGAGCGTTAACCCTGTCATTACCATGTTAGCAGATACACTGGTACCATAAAATCAATTACATGAGGTGTCTACAGTTACAAGATTGTTATCATCACCCTACTGTACATTGCATTCGGATTTAGATGTTTCTAGGAATCGCTGAAATGGAACCCTAAAGTTTTATTGCGCTGTCGTTGAAAGAGATATTCCTGTGTTCTAAATGAGGCCATGACATTGGGATGAACCCTAGCGCTCATATGATGTCTTTCAGTGATGCTTTCTTTCAGCAATATTGCGTTCATTATCACTCCCATCATTGCCCTGTATACATGATTAGGGGACGTTCACATTTGGAATGTATCTCAACCTCAGACAATATTGAATGGAGTCTAAACACAGTTCTTAGTATTTACAATATAGTTTGCTGCGGCTCAGAGTTCCATACCTTTTCAGTCTTTTGCACATGTAGAATATTTGTGATTACCGGTATTCATTTTGAGTGTCAAATTCCACCAGAAGTGAATATTTGCTGTCGAACTAACCTAAATTATGTAATGATTTTGACTGTTATGGTTGTTTATTTTCTTGGTTTCACTTGCTGTACTACCGGTACTTTTAGTCACAACATTTACCGGTACTGGTTTATTGCAGCTACATGTAGACTTTCCTTTTTATCTCATTAAACCTTTCTAAAAACTTACAAAGATAGAAACTGATGTGCTGCAAAGTGTGTATACAACTCCACTACCTGTTCACTTTCGCTCAAATTTGTTAAACGTACTATGTCCCATTTGCAGGCCAAAAAAATGAAAAATTTAAATTCAAACTGCATTTGAAAGATAATACTAATTTAGAACTTCCCTAAAAAAAGTGGGGCTTGAAAATGTCTTCAAGTGGGAAAATAACGACTATTAGTTGTCAAATCGACTTTAGGGCTATAGAGCCCAAAAGTAATAGTCTTGATTTTCAGACAATTGTATTGAATGGTCATACGTTTTATGCTGCGCAAAGATTCAATCAGTTTAATCTTGGCCATCGCAAGAAGTGGGTTATTAATGTAAACAAATGCTCATGTACCCTGTACAACTCTTGTCATGTATGTTATTACCAAAGAAGAAAACAAGCCAGTCAGTCACTCAATAGTGTCTGACAGTGAAGTCTAGCAACTAAACGGGTTTCCTTGCATAATTTGAATATGAGGACACTGCTACCGTTTAAATTTCACAGATAGGACATACATGACATATTCATAATTCCTGCAAAGTTCTACAGAATTTGAGGTTGCCTGCAAAAGGGACATGGTACCTTTAAAGGATTGTTCAGATACGACGCGGCATTCTTTTTTTACGATGACGTAAAGTGTAATATGCTTCACATTTCTCTATCACATAATAACACAGAGCTCATTGAATACATGCATGACCTTTGTTTTTGCAAGTAAAAAAAACTGAGCCAGCTTTATTGCATCGGTCTACAGAGCCATATCTGAACAAACCTTAAAGACTTGAGACCAAAAGAGATGCTCTCGAAATAGTCGATTAATTCACAAGCACTTTTGGACACGGTCTTTATCCCATTGAAACAATTAATTTTGTTTTTGTCTTTTTGACATATTTTGATCCACGGCTGAGCGCCTTCTTCATTGTTTATTGATGCATCGCTCTGTTGTCATGGTGATGGAACAAAGATAACCTCATGTTGGTTCAGACAGTGGTTATCAGCTCTGATGGGTTTGAATTGTTTCACCCTTGGTTTCCTTCTGACAGCAGAAAGAGGAAATAATATTAGCTGTTGAGCAATAGGAATTTTGACATTTATATGCATATTTCTACACACAATAAAAAATAGTTTATAAAAACTCCTTTTCTTCCTTGGTGAAAACTCACAAAAACTTGATTCACAGTTTAAATGCCATTTTTACGACATGGCTGATTTGAAAAATTTAATCAGGATTCCTGAATAGTACCATATAAAGCAATTGATCCAAAAGATATTTTCATTGTTTTTATAAAACATCTAATTCAAACAGTTGCTCAAAGCACATTCTATATCTACTGTCATGTTAAACATATATAGATATATGTCTCTTTTAATCTAAATTGTGAGTTTGATTACAGCTATATCTTTATTTTCAGGTGTATACAAAGATTACTTTTTTTTAAAAGAAGTGTTAATTCACATGTTGAATAACAAAATTACAAAACACCTTATAAAAACCTGTCTTCCTGTGAAATATCACAAATATAATAAAGTTGATATACAGTAAAACATTCGCTTTATTATAATTGTTTGCCAAACATTTCTTCCCCCCCCCCCCCCCTCCTCTGATCCTGTCTATTATGTCAGTCTTGCACGTTTCAATGTCATGTTCATGCTCATTATGTTTACCTTCAGAATGTTGAGTTACTAATCTCCCTTTGGGATTTATTTTCAAGGGTAGAAAACAGAAATGTGTTTTTGAGGTTTATTTGGCAGATGTAAAGGCCAGAGCAAATATTGGCTTTGCCAGGAATAATGTTTGCAAAGAGTTACATGTACTGTCTGCATTAAATCCATGTTTTTATAATGATTTCAACTGCCAACAAATTATATTGATTTTACATTGTCCCTTTTCCTGTGATTTATTTTGAAACCCTAAATTTTGATTGATTTGAATTGAACTTGACTAATTGCATCAGCTTGTTTGAATAAAATAATTTACATGTAGTTCCTTAATTGATGCAAACATGGGTTTCATACCCTAATTATGCGGTTGTCCCTTTTTTCTGTGATTTATTTTGAAACCCAAGGTTTATCTGAACCTTGGTCTGAAATGCATCGAAACGTGTCATATGACGCACATAAACCTAGGTTTGTCGACAAACCTCCTTTGTGAATTCGGGCCTTCATTGTTGGTTGATTTGAATTGAACTTGATAATTGGATCAGCTTGTTTGAATAGAATAATTCACAAGTAGTTCCTTATGATGCAAACATGGATCTCATACCCTAATCGTGTGGTTCAAACAGAAATAAAAAAGGCATGAGAAATCTGACCTTTTTGTGAAGCAAAGCATGACAGAAAACCAACGTACGTAAAGCAGATAAACCCTAAAACAAATATATAAATATTTCATCAGTCATATTTCTAAGTTGTGTATCCCAAACTTAAGTGAAAATCGGTTACTTTAAAGGTATCTTTTGGTACTTTGAGAGAAATTTTGAACAAAATTGATTAAACAATCTACTTTACCTGAAATGAGGAATTTGCAGATATACAAATTTGATACCAGGGTTAATATATTTGAGTGATCAGATTCAATATTTAATGAGTTCACATACTGATCGAACAAAGTTTACAGATTTATGAATTGATAAATAGTATGATTATGGGCTGATGTAACTTTGTTCTTATTTATTAAAGATTAATAAAATCACTGATTTAACTCTCATGATCCCACTATAAAGATTTGTTTAATCAAATTGAATTGAATTGACATTTATTCCCATCATCATGACAATATATATAAAGATAAAAGATAGAATATCATTACAGATAACAATATTGCCATTGCAGGAGATAATATTCTCTTTAATGGTCACTATTTTACCATGAAGTTCATAGGGGTCGTGTACATTGTACTTTGAGAGTGAGGAGGAGGATGTTTATGCCATCTACTATTATTTACGATTAAGAGAGCGAGGAATATGTCAGCAATGATACATGCATCACATGGTGTTTGACAGGACAAATATTTCTGGTGTTTGTTGAAGAAATGCTAATTGAGAGAGAGAGAGAGAGAGTGATTTATTGGCTGAGTTTTGGCCTCTTGAGCTGTGTATGACTTACAAAAGTAGATGTAAGATTATTTGCATTAGAAATTCATCAAGGAAATTAAATACACAATGTTGACAAATTGCAAATTGAAAGGAGTAAAATAATTGGGATTTCTAATTATACATGAGGGTACAATACTCAAGGTTTTGAGCTTTAGGCAACCTGAAAATGGTTGAGTTTGAAAAATGTTTTTCTGCAACATTGAGGAATTTGAGAATGTTTGTTTCATGAGTGTTTCTGTAGTAGTTTTCTAATTCTTCATGGTTAAAAAGGCAGTAATCCGTTGAATACTAATCTAATGATTAAATCAAGCTAAAGCCTAGATGTGAACTGAATGTTATACCAGCATCTCAACATGTCTAATACAGGTTAAGATAAGAATAATTATGTATATTTTATGAGCTGATCATTAGTGAAAGATACATTTTCATGTAGATTACATTTTCATCTTTCAGAAGCATTGTTATCTTACAGACAGTCATGCCATAAGCAGTATAAGCCCCTCCCTTCTTCTCTCTGCCATGCACTGCTAGTCATGCTTAAATGAGAAAGTGATGGACAAAGTAATAAAGTCCATAGATTGAAATATGCCCCTGATTATCTTCAATGTAGGGCAAAGGTCAATTAAGATGTGTCCAGTAATTATCATTTGGTAAACATGTTTCTGAAATATTTTGTTTTTAGATAATTATAATAATAATAATGACAATATTCATAAAGCTCACATATCCATATCTGCAAAATGAGAAACTATGCATGCTGAAACAATATTCTTTTGTAAAAGGGCAGTCGCAGGCAGTTTGCTTTTTATGAAACATATTCTATTTTATTGACATTGACAGTTTCTGCTATGTAATTCTATCAAATATCTATATATACAGCATCCATGGGGCATATACTTTAATTTATGTGAAGATGGTTTATAAATGAAATTGTATTAGTAAAATGGAGAAGACCATGTATTACTTTGGGCTATACATAAGAAGTAGGTCGACTTAAAAACAGGTCAAAGTGAAAGGTTTTATGTTGTTAGTTTGCCAACATTCTGTCATTAGTTGCCAAGGTTAGTATTGTGGATATCAAGTGGGGTATTGCACCGGCCTCCAATTCCCAAGCATGGCATAATACTGCCATGTTTAATAAAATCCCAATGTAATATATGGGGCTACTGCTAAGGAGGGTGACTCATCCATTCAAATCAACAATAAAATGTGTTTGAAATAGTCCTAAATGAGGGTTCAAATATGAAGTAAAACTGGATATGACAAGAAATGCATATTTATAAAAGGAAGGATGCTGTGATGATGATGATGAACGATGATGTTGATGATGCTTATAATAATACAGTCAAACCTTCTTTAGTGGCAACCTGTATAGAAAGACCACATTTTTCATTTCTCTTGAATATGGTTTCTCATTGAAACCGGTACTAAAGGAACCTGTACATAAAGACCACTTTCCATGTTTCCCTTGAGAGGTTTTTACAGACAGGTTTCACTGTATTTCTACTATTACTGCTGTTATTATTTATACTATGATTGATATTATTGATGACATTGCTATTATTATCATGGTTCTCCTAGGTTTCAAGAGGAAGGAGTTCAGAGGGAAGCTTGCCATCGCCCTCACAGCAAACTTCATCAACCGAAAGTCCAACGAGGAGGCAAGCGTCGAGGAGATCAGCGGCGTCGCTTTCATCTTCAACCAAAAGTTCTTCATGGATCTACGAGAATCGACAGGAATCGACCTGGAGAATATCGTCTACTACAAGGACGAGACGCATTACTTTGTGATGACGGCTAAGAAGCAGAGTCTACTCGCCAAAGGTGTTATTCTGAAGGTAGGGAGAGGAGAGATACATGACTAAAAATGCAATCTATAATAGTAATACGCTAAGGCTCCGCGGGGGGCATGACGTCTCCGCCGGCCTTTGTATTCTATTGTTTTTTAATGAGATCGCCGACCCAAGTTGGTGCAGCTATCTCCTCCTGAACCCTCCCCTCGGGGTACCGGTGACCGGTGCCGTCGTCCGCGGGAGAGTCGACTCTAGCGAATTGGCTATACTCCGCCCGAGGTCCTCCTCCGTGTCGACGTCCAGGGCGAAAACAGACGCGACATGCATAATGCAGGATAAGCGTGACGACAGAGATACCTCATGGATATTCAACATAACATCCGTAGACACACGACCGATGACCATCCACTCACATTAAGTTGCGTATTAAATGCACGCTGAATGGGTACGACTTACCCCGTGTTAGGTATCTTTCTATAGGATGTGCTTTGCATGTTGTAGCTGCACAAGAGATGAACGGGGCTTCCCGTCGACGTCCAAACTTAGAGACCTATTTCCATCATGATTGCCGCGATTTTTATATAGTTTTCGTGAATGGAGGTATGAAATCAAAGCTTATTTTGTGATTATTACGGCCATGTATACTCAAGTTTGATTATCATTTTCTAAAGGAAAGTTTTCACAAGTTTTCATTCAACACACAGTGCAGCTGCGTGCTCGGAAGCTCCAACACCGGCACCGGGCACCGCAGGCGTCCGACGCCTGCGGCGCCGGTGTTCGAGCTTGCTGGAGTTAAGCTGAAGTGTGTGTGAGTTCAGCTGAGCTCGAGTCGAAGAGATTTGACACTTTGAAATTGTTATCTGTTGGTTTGCATCATTATTGCCGCGATTTCAATATAGTTTCGTGAATAGATTTACGAAACCTGAGCTTAGAATTAGTAAAAGTATTACTAATGTCTACGTTTTAAACGACTGTCTGATTTTCTTATGAGAATTTTACTTTGAAAAATGATTATCGAAATTCATGGTCAGAAATAATCACAATCTAGGAACTATTATTATGTTACAATTCTTGCATCAAATCAATTCATGAAAACTTAGTTATTGAACTAGAGAATTTTTTTTTTTTTTAAATAGGCAATTATGAAGTAGGATGTAGGAAGCCTCAAACCTTAGCCTACTAAACAAATCTCAACAAAGTGTAGGCCTATCCTTATATGAATTAATGAAAAAGTAGCCCCAGAAAAAAGAACCCCCAAAAATTGAAAAAGTAGCCCCGAAAATTTTCCGAAAATTTGAAATGGAGCCCCAGAAATGAAAAACTTAATTTTTTGCCTGCGCCCCCCTCTAGAATTCCGCGGATTTCCGCGGGTCCTGAGTTGAGTGTATATATAATATAGGCGTGGGGTCCATGGGTTCCAAGGGGCCATAAACCCCCAATAGCTCAGGGGGTTACGTTCTTCAAAGTGGGGGGGGGGGGGGGGGGGAGAGATCAGATCGCAGCAAGTTGAGTGTATATATAATATAGGCGTGGGGTCCACGGGTTTCAAGGGGCCATAAACCCCCGAAAGCTTGGGGGTTTTAGGCGTTTAATTAGGGTCAGATGAGCATTTTTTTTAATACTTTATTTGTGGCACCTGCGGGTCACTAATTGGCGTGGGTCAATACGTAGAGTTGCGTAGTGTAGCGTACCACCTACGCTGGCCTACGTTACTATATGCTGAGGGACGGAAAGGGGTACGCAAGATGAACAAAAACAATTCAACATGTTTAATTTTTTTTGCGTACTTTAGGCATAGAAACTTGACGCAGAAAGTACGTCTTTTTACGCAACACTACGCTACATGCCTACGCAACAGTACGCTACCTTACGCCAGATTGACAAAGCAGTAAAAGCTTTCAACACAGTAAGCAACCATAAGCAAACCCGTATGCCAGCCTACGCATAACCAACGCAGGGACTTTTTTCCCATTAATATGCAGCCTAATTTCTGCGTAGTCGGTACGCCACTCTACAGAACTCTATGCAGTTCCAGTGGCTTAAAGAATAACTACCGGTACAGTTGGATTAATTTTTTAATTTAATATAAGGCCAAATTAAAAAAAAAAACATGCTTTAAAGCATCCTGTTTTTTAGAAAAATGGGAGGAGGCCCTTTTTTTTTTTTTTTCTTTCAAAATGGCCGCTCCGTACATTTTCCCTGACATTCAGGCTATTTTTCAAGATGGCGGCCGAGATTTTTTTTTTTTTTTTTTAAGTCAGAAATACATTTTAGCAGTGCTTTTCATGTTTTTTTTCTTTCAAAAAAAAAAAAATAGGAGGCGGCCCCTAAAAAAAAAAAAAAAAAAATTCAAAAAATTTCAAAAAAAAAAAATTGGAGGCGGCCCCCAAAAAGGAAGCCGGTGGGGACGCTAAACATGTATATTTTGTAATGGCCCGAATGGCAAATAAAGTTCTTGGTGGTTTTAATTTAGACAGTCTCTATATATCTATTTACACCCCCCGCCCCCCTCTAGAATCCCGCGGATTTCCGCGGGTCCTAAACAAGTATATTTTTTTAATGGCTTGAATGGCAAATAAAGTTCTTGGTGGTTTTAATTTAGACAGTCTCTATATATCTATTTACACCCCCCGCCCCCCTCTAGAATCCCGCGGATTTCCGCGGGTCCAGCTAGTAATAATATAATAATAGTTAAGTCTTATATAGCGTTCTTGTCTGACACATTTACACTGCTGGTGCTCCATAATTATTACCTGGCTTTAGCATGGCTGCTGTTACAGCGCTCTAGCATTTCATGGTACTAATTCCTGCCAGGTATACCATTTACTTCACCTAGTGGATTGTGGCAATTGTAGATTAATGTCTTTCCAAAGAATATTAGTGCTGCGACAGGGATAACTGATAAGGATATCTAACCTTGATTACAAGTTACACTATAGTACATCAGGAAAGGAAATGCTGAAAGTTTGGATGAAATCGGAAGAAAAAAATGAACCTGGATCACAAGTTGCTGTGTGAGAAAAGTAGAAACCAAAGAGAGAGAAAAATTGGTGAAAATTTGGACTGAATGGGATAAACATTAGGTATAATTATTGATTTTTTATAAATTAGAAATTATATAGAATTTGAATTTGGCAAATGGAACATTCTTCTAAGAGTTATTTACAGACCTCTAAGGCTACATGTATGTCAGATAATTGTAATTGGTTCACAGACATGACAATAATTTTGGAAAGATCTGTCGCCTTCCCTTGTAGGTTAAAAACCTTCCTTTACATCGTCTAAGCAGGGGAATTATCAATACTGCTTTGATCAGTGGACCACCTGCATAAAAGGGGAACCTCATTGTGCTTGTCACTATTTCTCCAAAATGCCCCTATTGCTTCTGTCACATTCAATAGCCTAGATCTTGGGATTCAAGATGGTGCCTCATTGTGAGTGATTGTGCTTTGTTGCTTGGGGCGTTCAAGAAAAAACTTTCATTTACTGTTGATGTTCATGCACCTCACATGTGCTTCTAAGGGAGTAAAGTAATTTCCCTTCCCTTTCTCCCCTTTACCTCATCTGCTTTCCCCTTATCTTTGCCCCCTCATCTCTGTCTTGCCCTCATCTTCTCTCCTCCTTCATAGCCCCTTCATCTCTCTCCCCTCTCTCCCCCTCTCTCTTTCTCTCCTTCTTTCTCTCTATCCTTCTTTCTCTCTATCTTTCTCATCTCTCCAGCTCTCCGCTATTTCTATATCCTATCATATTTTACTATCTTCCTTTTCCTCATGACTTCTGCTCTCTGTCCCCTTTTGATAATTCTCTCTAACGTTTCTGCTGCTTCTCAATCCATTCCTCTTTACCCTTCGCCCTTTACTCCTTACACTTCTTTCTTCCCTCCTGAATTCTAAATCTCACTTAAGGCCCCTTCTTACTCCCTCTTGCCCCCTCTCCCTGTCCACCTCCCTCTGTCCCTTTGCCCCTCTTCCCAATCCCAAAATAGACTTCATCTGTAACATTGCTACCTGTTACATGTCACTTTACATTTCTCACATCTCCTCAACTCCTCCCTCTTTATCCTCTTCCCTTTACTTCTTTCTATCTCCCCCTCTCTCTGAACTCTAAATCTCTCATGTGGCCCCCTCAGACTCCCCCTCTCCATCTTCCTCCCTTCTCTCCATCTTCCTCCCTCTCTCTCTGTCCCTCTGCCTCACTCCCTCTTACTCCCCCATCTGCCCCTAGCTCCCCCCTCTCTCTCTCTCTCTGCCCCTCTCCCTCTGCCCCTCTTCCCAATCCCAAAATAAACTCTATCTGTAACATTGCTACTTGTTACATGTCACTTTACATTTCTCACATCTCCCCAACTCCTCCCTCCTTATCCCCCCTTCACTCCATACAGTACTTTTATTCACCCTTCTGAACTCTGAATCTCTTGTATGGCCCCCTCTTACTCTCCCCCCCCCCCCCCCCCCCACCCTCTCTGTCTCTGTCCCTCTTCCCAATCCCCAAATAGGCTCTATCTGTAACCTGCTACCTGTTACATGTCACTTTACATTTCTCACATCTTTCCAACTCCTCCCTCTTTATCCTCTTCCCTATACTTCTTTCTATCTCCCCCTCTCTCTCTTCCCCTCTCCCTCTCTGTCCCTCTCCCTCTGCCCCTATTCTAATCCAAAAATAGACTCTATCTGTAACATTGCTACCTGTTACATGTCACTTTACATTCCTCACATTCTGTAAATAATGAGTGTTGAGATGTGGCTTAAGTTGCCATCATCCTGGCTTACACTTGCCCTTCCGTCCAGAGGCTCCGTCCACGGTCCCCCTCACTCAGTCAAAACATGAAATCCTTTTCAGACAAGATGCATTTAATAATAATAATATTTTGTGTTTATATAGCGCTTGATACATTGTTGATGTCTCTAAGTGCTTTACAAATATATTATAACCCTGATCATTGGGTTTCAGGCTTGCCCGCAGACAATGTACGCACATTCTCCACTCCCTGGGGAGCTGTGGCCATCACCAGTTTATGCCATCCCTCCCTGTCTACTGTTGCTCTCGTTGCCTCTGACAGTTTTTTATTTATTTGTTTAATATAGCTTATGAAATATATAAGGACCTGTTTTGCCTGCAGATATTTTTATTTTCATCCTTATGCCATTCACTTATACATGCACCCCCTCCCCCCCCCCCCCCCATCCTTTTCAACGATTCTTTTGTCATGTGTAAACAACCCTTAGGGAACTTCAGTCGTAAGACGGTTGACTCATGTCTTTGACATTGGGAATGTATGTTGTGCCCTTGAACAGCCTGTATGCTGCTACAATCTGTTGATAGCGTAGTACATGTATAGAACAGGGAGGCTGGTAGGGTTGTGGAGTTAAATATAAATATTATTGTCCAATACAGGTTGTCTTAAAAATAGTTTTTTGGGCTATATCAAGAACCTGTGAGATTAATGAAACAATCAGTATGTTTATATTGAGGGTCATTCTGAGAAAGGGGGAGATGTGGTGAGAGACAGAAGGAAGAGATGGAGAAGGGTATGAGAGAGATATATATATATATATATATATATATGATAGGAGGTTAGTATAGACAAGGAAATAAATACAAGAACAGATAAGAAAGTCAGAAATAGAAAGGTGTAAATGTTCCTGAAAATAAACCAAATACAGTGAAACCTTTCAATAAAGACCACCCATGGGAGACAAGAAAAGTGGTCTTTATAGGCAGGTGGTCTTTGAGTACATGTTCCTTTAGTACATGTTTTGATGAGGAACCATTTTCAAGGGAAACAAAAAATGTGGTTTTTGTAGATCTAAGGAGACACGAACGAAAGAACGAACGATCTCCATGTTGAATACTACCAAAGACATTCCTTGCTTTCTGTTAAACAGGATCTACCAGACACAGCCAAGCTCTTGAGACAGGACAACTACAGCCATCAAAAGCTTCAGGAGTACGCTCGTGAGGCGGCAGACTTCTGCACCAACTTTCAGCTCCCGACCTTGGACTATGCCCTCAATCACCACGGCAAGCCAGACGTGGCCATGTTTGACTTCACGTCTATCTACGCAGCTGATAACGCGGCCAGGGTTCTGGACAGGAATGGACACAAGCTGCTGCTGGCGTTGGTGGGGGATAGTTTATTGGAGGTAGGTGGTCATGGTAGTCTGTAGAGCGGTTCAAGTTACTAATCCGTCCCTTGGATAGGACGTTAAATGGAGGCCCGTGTAGAGGAGAGTCACCACCCTTGCACGTTAAGAACCATAGGAGACAGGAACGGACACAAGCTGCTGCTGGCGTTGGTGGGGGATAGTCTATTGGAGGTAGGTGGTCACGGTAGTCTGTAGAGGGGTCAGTTTACTAATCCTTGAAGTGTGTTCTGGACAGGAACGGACACAAGCTGCTGCTGGCGTTGGTGGGGGATAGTTTATTGGAGGTAGGTGGTCATGGTAGTCTGTAGAGGGGTTGGTGGGGGACAGTTTATTGGAGGTAGGTGGTCACGGTAGTCTGTAGAGGGGTTGGTGGGGGATAGTCTATTGGAGGTAGGTGGTCATGGTAGTCTGTAGAGGGGTCAGTTTACTAATCGTTGAAGTGTGTTCTGGACAGGAACGGACACAAGCTGCTGCTGGCGTTGGTGGGGGATAGTCTATTGGAGGTAGGTGGTCACGGTGGTCTGTAGAGGGGTTGGTGGGGGATAGTTTATTGGAGTTAGGTGGTCATGGTGGTCTGTAGAAGGGTTGGTGGGGGATACTTTATTGGAGGTAGGTGGTCACGGTGGTCTGTAGAGGGGTTGGTGGGGGATAGTTTATTGGAGGTAGGTGGTCATGGTGGTCTGTAGAGGGGTCAGTTTACTAATCGTTGAAGTGTGTTCTGGACAGGAACGGACACAAGCTGCTGCTGGCGTTGGTGGGGGATAGTTTATTGGAGGTAGGTGGTCATGGTAGTCTGTAGAGGGGTCAGTTTACTAATCGTTGAAGTGTGTTCTGGACAGGAACCGACACAAGCTGCTGCTGGCGTTGGTGGGGGATAGTTTATTGGAGGTAGGTGGTCATGGTAGTCTGTAGAGGGGTCAGTTTACTTATCATTGAAGTGTGTTCTGGACAGGAACGGACACAAGCTGCTGCTGGCGTTGGTGGGGGATAGTCTATTGGAGGTAGGTGGTCACGGTGGTCTGTAGAGGGGTTGGTGGGGGATAGTTTATTGGAGGTAGGTGGTCATGGTGGTCTGTAGAGGGGTTGGTGGGGGATAGTTTATTGGAGGTAGGTGGTCACGGTGGTCTGTAGAGGGGTTGGTGGGGGATAGTTTATTGGAGGTAGGTGGTCATGGTGGTCTGTAGAGGGGTTGGTGGGGGATAGTTTATTGGAGGTAGGTGGTCACACTATGAACATGACGGACAAAGAAAGAGGACAAAATATACAGTTCCTCAGGTAGACAAGGGAACATCCCTTCACTGCTATTATGTAAAAGTGTGTAGAACAGGTGTCACATGCATATTCACCTGTTTGACTCATTTTTACATAATAGCAGTGAAGGGATGTTCCTTTGTCTACCTGAGGAACTGTATATTTTGTCCTCTTTTTTTTGTCCATCATGTTCATAGTGTCATGGTAGTCTGTAGAGGGGTTCAAGTTACTAATCCGTCCCTTGGATAGGACGTTAAATGGAGGCCCGTGTACAGGAGAGTCACCACCCTTGCACGTTAGGAACCATTGCACTATTCATATAAGAGTGGAGGGAAACCCCAGTGTAATGGTCCACCTGCACACCCCAATCAGGCCGAGTATACGCATCTGCAGTATTGAAGGAGACTGATTATCTTGAAGAAGAGAGAAGAAGAGTCATGGAATTTTGTTTTTGCTGCAAGAAAGAAAACAGAGAATGCCAAGTGCAAAGTTTATCTTGTATGCAGGACTCGACACTAATAGATGCCCGGGACATATGGGCATCCACAATCCAAGTCCGTACCGCAAAATTGTTGTAGTGTTTTCATAGGGCTCATACATACAGACTTTATCAATTTCAATCCAAAGCCCTCTTGCGCCCTGTTGTGAGTATGATAAATTCAGAGAAGGATTGTCAAGCATATTTAAAAATATATTGTTGGAAAGACTTTGGATGGGTGATGAAATGATGATTGTGATTTCTCTTGTTTGTTCTACCAGCCTTTCTGGCCTACAGGATCAGGCTGTGCGAGGGGTTTCTTAAGTGCGCTGGATGCTGCCTGGATGATCCGTAGCTGGTCTTCAGGAGACATGACACCCTTAGAGGTCCTGGCAGAGAGGGAGAGCTCCTATCGTCTCCTCGCTCAGACCACTCCAGAGAATCTATGCAAAGTACGTTATCAGGTTATTCATGTTCCTTTGAAGAAGTGTGCTGTTTTCTACCTGTAGGGATCCCACACCCAAATGTAAAAAAACTGTAGAGGTGTTGTGGTCTAGTGGATAAGTCGGACTTTGGATCACAGGGTCCGTGTTTCAAGCACTGCCGCGGCACTAATGTCCTTTGGCAAGATATTAATCTACATTTGCCACTCTCCATCCAGGTGTTAAATGGGTACCGGTAGGAAGAAATTCCTTGAATGCTGTAGCACTTTAAGATGGTTATACACCAGTATAACACCTTAGATGATAATTGGTTTTCTATTTCTCTCCTGTGTTATACAGATCTATGAATCATATGGAATCAATCCACACAGTAGAAATCCTCACCTAAACACCAAAGCTGTAGCACCACATGAGATCACTCACCAGATTGACACCTTATATGATAATTGGTTTTCTATTTCTCTCCTGTGTTATACAGATCTATGAATCATATAGCAGATATCCTCACTTAAACACCAAAGCCGTAGCACCACATGAGATCACCCACCAGTATAACACCTTATATGATAATTGGTTTTCTATTTCTCTCCTGTGTTATACAGATCTATGAATCATATGGAATCAATCCAAATAGCAGATATCCTCACTTAAACACAAAAGCTGTAGCACCACATGAGATCACACACCAGTATGACACCCTATATGATAATTGGTTTTCTATTTCTCTCCTGTGTTATACAGATCTATGAATCATATGGAATCAATCCAAATAGCAGATATCCTCACTTAAACACCAAAGCGGTAACACCACATGAGATTACCCACCAGTATGACACCTTATATGATAATTGGTTCTTTATTTCTTTCCTGTGTTATACAGATCTATGAATCATATGGAATCAATCCAAATAGCAGATATCCTCACCTAAACACCAAAGCTGTAACACCACATGAGATTAGGCACCAGTATGACACCTTGGATGAGGATCTCAAGGCTCAGTTTGAGATCCTGGAGAAGAAACCGTCCATAGTCCTCAGCAGAACAGGTGAGTTGGGTCTTTAGACAATGGCAACTTTAGTAAGGCATAGTACACAGTTAATCAATAGAAAATAAAACCTTAACATTCTGTCGAGTCAGTCCCTGCTATTAAACGATACATACAAGTTCCAACAATTGCCTATAATATATATAACAATTACAAAAACAGTGTCCAAAACATAGTAGACGTATTAACATGCATATATTATTATTAACTCTTGGTGTTTATACAACAGCATCTGTGGTGAGGAGTAGCAAGGTGCAGATGTGGTGTCAACGAGTGACCGATAACTACCTCAACGTGATGGTGGAGAACATGACTAGTAGCTGGAGGAACGGTCTCGCTTTCTGTGCCATCATCCACAGATACAGACCAGATCTCATGTAAGTTAGGCCTTTGAGAACCGTCCCTTGGATAGGATGTTAAAAGGAGGCCCTGTGTAGAGGAGAGTCACCACCGTTGCAAGTTAAGAACCCACGGCACTTTTCGTATAAGAGTAGGGGGAAACCCTGATGTAGTAGTCCACCTGCACACCCCCAATCAGTTATACCGGGAGGAGAGACCCGAGGGTTACAGTGATTTAGTTCGCTTTTCGCCTCCCAGGCACAGGTGACGCCAAATACTTAATAATAATTATAACCTTCTAAAAAAATGCTTCTAAACCTGTGGCTGTATTATTCAATCATCATAAAGCCCCTCTAAAGCGTTGGTAGCACCAAATTAGCCAACAATTTTATGGCAAAATTTCACTTATATTGTATCATTTATAATGTGAAAGAGGATGTCATTTAATACACACTTCTGCAAAGATCTCCCCCCCCCCCCCCAAAAAAAAAAAAAAAAATAAAATAAAAATAGTGTTTGAAGACAGATATTGATAAAAGAATACATAATTTTGGTTTTCTGTGGTACAAAGAAAACCTAAATTTTGAAGTGAATCAATTTCTTTATTTCAAAGCCACAAAATATCTATCAACTCTTCAACCTCTTCCAATCACTTCCTGACAGTTTCGTTCACAATGTAATCACATGATCAGTATAGAGGAGATGCGATAGCTCAGTTGGTAGAGCAGTGGTCTCGTAATCCCGCTACTCGGGTTCGAAACCAAGTCTATGCGCTAGTGCCCTTTGGTAAGGCATTAATCCTCATAACGAGGTCCCTCAGAGAGGACCTGGGGGGTGTTTCACAAAGATCCTGAGTCGAACTTAACTCTAAGTTGGACTTAAATATTATGGAGAGACATTTGTAGCCTTAAAATAAAATATATTCAAAAGTTAGAATTCAAGTATTTTAGACTTTTTATAAATTCCACATCAAGAAAATATGAATGGAAAATATGAATGATTTGAATCAACATTTTATGCCTTTTAAAATAACTTTTACAAAATATTTTCAAGGATGCTAATGGCTTTCCATAATTTTAAGTCCAACTTCGAGATAAGTTCAACTTAGGATCTTTGTGAAACACCCCCCTGGTTGCTTACTACCAAGCATTTATGCCTTCTTAGCAGTCAGGTAAAATAACTAGCACTAAACTAAACTCTCAATCTTTTATCACATCTCCTCTTCTCTTGTACAGTGACTATGATTCCTTGAGACCAGAGAACGTGGTGCGGAACAACCAATTGGCCTTTGACATCGCTGAGCGTGAGTTTGGAATCGCACCATGTATGACAGGCAAGGAGATGGCTGCTATCGCGTGTCCAGATAAGCTCACCATCGTAGCGTATGTCGTCGGGTTCTATGATCTCTTCAAAGATGAACTGCCAGCTTCAGTTAAACGTAAGCTCACTTGGCCGTCCATCTGTTGTAATAATAATAATAATATTCTGTTCTTGTATAATAATGATAATAATAATAATAGGCATTTATATATCGCCGTCTATCTAGACAATTCTATTCCCAGGCGCTCAGGTAAAATAACCACCACCATCAATGGGCACAAATTAATCTTTACCCTGGCTTTAGCCTAGCTGGAATTATGGCGCTCTAGCATTTCAAGGAATAAATTCCTGCCAGGTACACATTTACCTCACCTGGGTCGAGTGTGGCAAATGTAGATTAATGCCTCGCCAAAGGACATAAGTGCCGTGTCAGTGATCGAACCATGATCTTCAAATTTTAAGTCAATTCTTTAAACCACTTTGCCACGACTCTTCTGCATATCACATTATAACGTCCCTATGTGCTTCCAAAGAGCTTTTGGAAGTGATTGATCAAGCTTTAGCTCTGGCACTTATATCATTTGGCAAGACATTAATCTGCTTTTGACATACACGACCTAGGTTAGGTAAATAAGTAGCTTGCAGGATTTTATTCCTTGAAATGCTAGAGCACCAAAATGGCAGCCATGCTAAAGCCGATAAAGTCATTGTGGAGCGCAAGGGAGTGTTAACTCTGACTGACATGAGCGCTATACCAGCACCTACCATTATCATTATAATTATTAAAGGCAGTTCTATCCTACACCCTGTGAAGAAATATCCATTCCTGATCAATATTGAAATTTTCAAGAATAGTTTACGTTACGAAGGCGGCAAAGTATGGAATAATTTACCCTCTAACCTACAAAATGCACAATCCATCGACTGTTTTAAAAACATGTATAAAAAAAACCAATTTCAACAAATTATGAATAATATCATCGTTGTTTTTGCTCTTTTTGCTTTAAGTTTAATTTGGTACTTCATGATATAAGTTCATTTTGTAGTGTGATAGAGTTTTGATTTTGAATAGATTAGTTGATTACTTGATTCCATTATTGTGTTTTTATATATTTAATTAAATATCATGTATTTTTGACTTGGTTTTTACTCAAAATTATGGTCACTATATATTTTTATCATGACTTCATGAGTATTTTAACAATTCTCATTATATATGTATGATTATTCTGTTTTGATGTTTTAGTGTAAGCTTTTAATATTCAGGACCAGGATGTAAACCAGTCCTTTCTGATCTTGTTATCCTGATAAAATATGTTCAAATAAATAAATAAATAAATAAATAAATAAATATTGAAATTGAAATGGCAGTTGTTTTCAATTTTAGTAATCTTCCCCTCATATGATCATGCCATGCGTCTGGCAGGGAGTGGAGAATGTGCATACACTGTGTGCGGACAAGCCTGAATCCGCTGACGGGGGTAATAATATATCTGTAAAGCGCTTAGGGACATCGTCAATGTATTAACCCTTACTGTACTGGGGGGGGGGGCCTGAGAGGCCCCCCCCTCGACATTTTCGGAGATTGCGCCGCAACCGCTTGGAATTTTGAATTGTCGTTTCATGACTTTTTTCCCTCAAGTCTTACGCATATTTTGATACCATTTTCGTCGAAATCGGATATACCTGTAAGGCGTTACATAACAATTAGTATGCGCATGTCATCAAAAAAACAAGCAAAAAATAAAAATCGCATCAAAATTTGCATAAATTATCACTATTAATTACATTAAAATAACTTTTTTTGTGTTAAAAAAGAAGTTTCATATGAATAATGAGTTATCACATTCAAAAAGTGGAGTTTGACACGTTTTCTGTAAAACGCATAAAATTAGCGCATTTTGCATAATTAATTAGGCTAACGACAAAAATTTGCATATTCGGAAAAAACTAATTATACCATCTTGTTCCTTACGTAGATATATACAAACATGCAAATTTTCGTGTTCATCGGACAATCGACGGCCGAGATCATAGGGGGGGGCCTCCCAGGCCCCCCCCCCCAGTCAGTGGGTGCTCAAAATAGCCCAGTACAGTAAGGGTTAAGCCCTACATAAAAGCATAATATTTTTATTATTTATTATTTTTCTTTGTATACAGAAGAGAATAACACCAAAGAAAACAATATAGCAGCAGCCCTTCCTGCCCCGACCAAGTCTTCCAGTAAAACATCATTCCTATCCCGCATCGCCTCTAAGGTACGGAGGAAATCCCACGAGAAGCACGATAAAGAGAACGGAGAGAAAGCCAAAGCCAGTGGTAGCGGCTTAGGCTCCAAACGAAAACATCACAAGCATAAAGATTCAGCAGTAAGTGCTTTCTATCTCATAATCCTTCCAGTTTTATTCGCTGATAACTTGATTTACTGTAAACCAAATATTTTTGTCTGTGAATTGCAGCATTTTACATTGCAGGAAACTGTGTAAATCTCAGAATTCAAGTATTGTGTCAGTTGAGCTTCAGTTATGTTTTGGCATGAAACCTTTCCAAATCTTAACTATGTTACAAATATATTAAATTGTATCTTTGAAAAAAATTAATTTAAATGTAAAACATAGTTTTGGGAAATTTGAAAATTGCGTGGATAGTGATTCTTTACAATTTTCATATATTTGGATGCCCCTGTGGATGTATTATAAGCACTAGAAAATTTAGCCCCTAAAACACTTCTGCTTTCGAGAAAAATTGAATATAAAAATGTACAGGTGCTCCTGGTAAATTAAATTTCAAATAGCGATCGGTTTGTAAAAGTCATGGGATTTCTGACTAACCTAAAGGTTTGTAATTATGATTGCAGCATGAGCTAATTCCAGGATTTTGTTTCAGAATCTGAGGCAATGTTACTGAGCCCTTTAAAGCCCTTCTGATCTTCACCATTTATGATCTGAACTTGTTATCTCCCACAGTCTGATGAGATTGTAGAGAAGCTCATGGCACAGAAATACATCTGCTGAGAATCAAAAAGACTTGAGTTCATATTCTTTGGTACAGAGTTTAGCCCTTCTGATCTTCACCATTTATGATCTGAACTTGTTATCTTCCACAGGCTGATGACATTGTAGAGAAGCGCAAGCTCATGGCACAGGAAGCTCGGAAAGCCAATCAGTCTGAGAACAACAGTCTGAACGTAGCCGACAAGAACGAGCTCAATGTCGGGGTCAGAGGTCAGAATAAGGTCAGCGGATTGGCCGAACAGCTGCAGGCCAATCTCCGGTCTAACTATGGCATGAATACAGTAACGGATGGACCAAGACCAGTAAGTCACTCTGATTTGATAAACAATTTCATATTTAGATGCTGCTTATACTAAGTATCGGCTTGCTAGGTGATGTAGATATACAGTAGGCCTGCGGTTGCACCATGTGAGAGAGGGGGGAGGATTGGGGAGACCTAGAAAGGACTGTCTGTAATCTTTCTTGAGTGTGTGTGTAGTCCTGAAAAGGACTGTTAGCAATCTTTCTTGAGCTTATAGTTCTAAAGAGAACTATAGTGCCGGTTGGAGAGAATGGGTAGTTGGAGGGGCTCGATGTTTCGAACAGGTTGACTATCCGTCACCTCTTTCTCGCATAGGGCAACCGTAAGCCTACTGTATATCTACATCACCTATCAGCCGCTTTCTTGTGTATGAACATACCCTCTATCTTTGATTAACCCTCAGAAACCCAGACCACTGAGTGGAACTAGCTAGTCAGCTGTGTGTATTCTTTATCAATTATGTTTACATTATTTGGATAAACAGTTAAACTTGCTTAAGTGATCACCTGTCTACCTTGAAAATGTTTTTTCATTGAATCATGTACTAAAGGAACCTGTGTACAAAGACCACCTGTCTTCAAAGGCCACTTTTGTGTTTCCCTTGGGCAGTCGCTATAGACAGGTTTGCTGTAATTACAAACCTTATATCTTCTCTTTTCTTGACCCTTAGAAAATGAGACCACTGATTGAGACTGGCAACGTCCAAGCCAGCCAGCTGTGTGTGTTCTGTAGTAAGCGTGTGTACGTGATGGAGAGACTTAGTGCTGAGGGCATGTTCTTCCACAGAGACTGCTTCAAATGCCAGGATTGTGATGTCACAATCAGGATTGGAAACTATGCTTATCTACCAGACCCCGATGGTGGAAAAGGTTTGTAATACCTTGTCCTTACTGCATTCTCACTGTTTCCTTGCCATAGTATTATTGCAACGACGCTCTTCGTCATTGCTTTGGTTTCATTTACATTCTTCTTATCGTCAGGAAATCCCATTCATTTTTCTTGTCATCATTACCGTAAATCTCCATGTATAAGACGCACCTGTGTATAAGACGCACCCCTACTTTGGGGGGGGGGGATCGCTGACTATGTCGGCAGCAAGCCAGGTCTGTGGGAAAGGACTTTCATTTAAGGCGCCAAATTGTGCTTGTGAACAAATACAATGTTGTTTTTAAAAGAATGTGTAAGATCATTAATGTAAATTAAAAACAGAGTACCTAGGAAAAAAATTTGTGGTACGCCATGTGTAATTAGAAGAAAAATTGGAGGAATTATTATTATAAACTACATATTGAGATTTACTTTCAAACCAAGATGACAGACAAATTTGAGTGTTGTTCTGGTTTCTGAGTGGTGAGTCAACACACCGATTACTGAGCTGGGAGACATTGCCAGGCATAGTGCCAGGTGGAGGGGCATAAATAGAAACTTAAAAATCTTTTCATAATAGCACATAGCCATGCCAAATTTTACGCTCCAATGGCTATGCAAAAAAATAATTTATATACAGGTTTCACTGTATTATGATTATCCAATATTGTTTTTCTTGTATCCCTCAGGTTGTTTCCTCTGTAGAGAACACTTTGCAGCCCGGAAGCAAGCAGTCAGAAAGAGAAGTCTGAGTGATAAAGAGAAGGAAGCAGTCCAGTCAAAGGTATGATAATAACTATACCTGGAAGTAATTACAGTCAAACCTGCTTTAGTGACCTCCTGTATACAAAGACCACCTGTCTACAGAGACCACATTTTTTGTTTCCCTTTAAAATGGTTTCTCATTGAAACATGTACTAAATTAACCTGTACATAGAGACCACCTGTCCATGAAGACCACTTTTCTTGTCTCCCTTTGGTGGTCTTTATAGAAAGGTTTGAATGAGTTTCAATTTTCACATTATTCATTAGTTCAATGCCAATCAGAATACAAATGTGTTGTTTTCCCTGTTTTCCCCCATTTGATATATAAGTAATAACACATGCTTATTGGAAGATTTAGATGTGTAAAGGGTAGGACAGAGATTCGGTCCTCAAAACTTAAAAAATACTAAACAGACAGCAAAAAGATAAAATTACTGTAAAAGTGACGTATTACTTTTGGGGATGAGGTAGCCACAAATATCTGAGTTCTATGTATAATGTTTCTAAAGGGTAACAACATTATATTTGACTGTGTTCTTCTTTTGGGTAAAGTGTATCCTTCATGGTTAAGTTCTTCATGTAGAGTGGTTTGCTTGCAGTCACTGTGGAGCACAGACTTCAAGCTCAGTCGCATTTCTTTCTGGACATATGGTTTAAATACTCATTTACATAACCCATTAGGGATGAGGTAATACAACATACCATCTCTTCTTTCAATTTTCTTTTTCAGAAGCCTGTGTTCTCTTTTGATTCTATCGAGGAGGTCGAAGATGAGAATGAGAACATCTCACGTCCAGGCCCCACCACACCAAAGACGCCCAAAACACCCAAAGGACCGTTCAGGAAACGCTCGTTGCTTTCACCGTTCTTCGGCAAGAGATCCAAGACGACACCAGAGAGAGACGGTAAGAAGGTTTGGGAAGAGGATGAACCAACACTTAATCTGGCAATATTTTCTTTGAGCTTAATTATTTTGTTAAAGATAGCAGACCAGGGCTGCGTCTAATAAAGAATTGATATCAATTACAATTTATTTGCAATTGATATCAATCGCAACTATGTACATAAGAGATAGGAACCTGCAAACTTGTGATTGATTGGAGGACTTGCAACTCTTTATAAGATGGCGCCCAGTGCTTGATTTGCAAATTACTTGTTCGAATGTTGACTTATAAATGGCGGACATTTTGGGTCCGATACATGTGTAAACTGAGCTTGTGCAGACGGAAATATATACTTGCATATTTATTGCCAAAGATATATTCTTCATACATATCCAATGGAACTATAACCATGATAAATGCAACAGATTGTGGTGATTTTTATCAATATCGCAATAGATGGCTTGGTGCTTTGTCATCAAACCAGGAACTAGTGAAAGATTAGCCATGTACTAAACATGTTATCCTATCTATGACTGCTGCAGAGATGCCAACTGTTCCGTGTTTGCCGTATTTGTTCCGTTTATTTTTTAGTATCGCCGCCGCATATTTCTTTGAAGCTGGTCGATTTTTTTTCAAAAATACTGTTTTTTCCTTTTACAAATACTTCTTTTTGTCAATGAAGGTTGGCATCTCTGCTGCTGCTGCTTTACATACTTCTTTCTCTTCTAAATAATAAAGCACTGTTGTAGGTTTGTGTTTATCTTTTTAATGCTTGGAATGATTTTTCCAAAATGGCTTGATCTTACAGAAATGCAAAAGATGTATGAGCAGATGGCTGAGTCTAAAGGTGCCTTGACGGAGGAAGAACAAGCTAGATATAATCTGGGTACTGCAGTGAACACAGATGATGAGCTGGATGAGTAAGTAGTCCCTCGGATAGGATGTAGAATAGAGATGAATGCAGAGAGGGAGAGGGGGAGAGAGATGGAGAGGGTAGAGGGAGGGGGAGGAGGAGGAAGAACAAGCTAGATATAATCTGGGTACTGCAGTGAACACAGATGATGAGCTGGATGAGTAAGTAGTCCCTTGGATAGGATGTAGAATAGAGATGAATGCAGAGAGGGAGAGGGGGAGAGAGATGGAGAGGGGAGGGGAGGGGGAGGGGGAGGAAGAACAAGCTAGATATAATCTGGGTACTGCAGTGAACACAGATGATGAGCTGGATGAGTAAGTAGTCCCTTGGATAGGATGTAGAATAGAGATGAATGCAGAGAGGGAGAGGGGGAGAGAGATGGAGAGGGTAGAGGGAGGGGGAGGAGGAGGAAGAACAAGCTAGATATAATCTGGGTACTGCAGTGAACACAGATGATGAGCTGGATGAGTAAGTAGTCCCTCGGATAGGATGTAGAATAGAGATTAATGCAGAGAGGTAGGGGGAGGGGAGGAGGAGGAGGGGGTGGAGGGGGAGGGGGAGGGAGAGGAGGAGGAAGAACAAGCTAGATATAATCTGGGTACTGCAGTGAACACAGATGATGAACTGGATGAGTAAGTAGTCCCTCGGATAGGATGTAGAATAGAGATTAATGCAGAGAGGTAGGGGAGGGGAGGAGGAGGGAGAGGAGGAGGAAGAACAAGCTAGATATAATCTGGGTACAGCAGTGAACACAGATGATGAGCTGGATGAGTAAGTAGTCCCTTGGATAGGATGTAGAATAGAGATTAATGCAGGGAGGTAGGGGGAGGGGAGGGGAGGAGGAGGAGGGGGTGGAGGGGGAGGGGGAGGGAGAGGAGGAGGAAGAACAAGCTAGATATAATCTGGGTACAGCAGTGAACACAGATGATGAGCTGGATGAGTAAGTAGTCCCTCGGATAGGATGTAGAATAGAGATTAATGCAGAGAGGTAGGGGAGGGGAGGAGGAGGAGGAAGTGGAGGGGGAGGAGGAGGAAGAACAAGCTAGATATAATCTGGGTACAGCAGTGAACACAGATGATGAACTGGATGAGTAAGTAGTCCCTAGGATAGGATGTAGAATAGAGATTAATGCAGAGAGGGGGAGAGAGATGGAGAGGGGAGGGGGAGGAGGAGGAGGAACAAGCTAGATATAATCTGGGTACTGCAGTGAACACAGATGATGAGCTGGATGAGTAAGTAGTCCCTTGGATAGGATGTAGAATAGAGATTAATGCAGGGAGGTAGGGGGAGGGGAGGAGGAGGAGGAGGAGGGGGTGGAGGGGGAGGGGGAGGGAGAGGAGGAGGAAGAACAAGCTAGATATAATCTGGGTACTGCAGTGAATACAGATGATGAGCTGGATGAGTAAGTAGTCCCTTGGATAGGATGTAGAATAGAGATTAATGCAGAGAGGTAGGGGGAGGGGAGGAGGAGGAGGGGGTGGAGGGGGAGGGGGAGGGAGAGGAGGAGGAAGAACAAGCTAGATATAATCTGGGTACTGCAGTGAACACAGATGATGAACTGGATGAGTAAGTAGTCCCTCGGATAGGATGTAGAATAGAGATTAATGCAGAGAGGTAGGGGGAGGGGAGGAGGAGGAGGGGGTGGAGGGGGAGGGGGAGGGAGAGGAGGAGGAAGAACAAGCTAGATATAATCTGGGTACAGCAGTGAACACAGATGATGAGCTGGATGAGTAAGTAGTCCCTCGGATAGGATGTAGAATAGAGATTAATGCAGAGAGGTAGGGGGAGGGGAGGAGGAGGAGGGGGTGGAGGGGGAGGGGGAGGGGGAGGAGGAAGAAGAACAAGCTAGATATAATCTGGGTACTGCAGTGAACACAGATGATGAGCTGGATGAGTAAGTAGTCCCTCGGATAGGATGTAGAATAGAGATTAATGCAGAGAGGTAGGGGGAGGGGAGGAGGAGGAGGGGGTGGAGGGGGAGGGGGAGGGAGAGGAGGAGGAAGAACAAGCTAGATATAATCTGGGTACTGCAGTGAACACAGATGATGAACTGGATGAGTAAGTAGTCCCTCGGATAGGATGTAGAATAGAGATTAATGCAGAGAGGTAGGGGGAGGGGAGGAGGAGGAGGGGGTGGAGGGGGAGGGGGAGGGGGAGGAGGAAGAAGAACAAGCTAGATATAATCTGGGTACAGCAGTGAACACAGATGATGAACTGGATGAGTAAGTAGTCCCTAGGATAGGATGTAGAATAGAGATTAATGCAGAGAGGGGGAGAGAGATGGAGAGGGGAGGGGGAGGAGGAGGAGGAACAAGCTAGATATAATCTGGGTACTGCAGTGAACACAGATGATGAGCTGGATGAGTAAGTAGTCCCTTGGATAGGATGTAGAATAGAGATTAATGCAGAGAGGTAGGGGGAGGGGAGGAGGAGGAGGGGGTGGAGGGGGAGGGGGAGGGGGAGGAGGAAGAAGAACAAGCTAGATATAATCTGGGTACTGCAGTGAATACAGATGATGAGCTGGATGAGTAAGTAGTCCCTTGGATAGGATGTAGAATAGAGATGAATGCAGGGAAGGAGAGAGAGATGGAGAGGGAAAGAGGAGGAGGAAGAAGAACAAGCTAGATACAATCTGGGTACTGCAGTGAACACAGATGATGAGCTGGATGAGTAAGTAGTCTCTCGGATAGGATGTAGAATAGAAATGAATGCAGGTAAGTAGAGGGAGAGGAGGAGGGGGTGGAGGGGGAGGGGGAGGAGGAGGAAGAACAAGCTAGATATAATCTGGGTACTGCAGTGAACACAGATGATGAGCTGGATGAGTAAGTAGTCCCTCGGATAGGATGTAGAATAGAGATTAATGCAGAGAGGTAGGGGGAGGGGAGGAGGAGGAGGGGGTGGAGGGGGAGGGGGAGGGAGAGGAGGAGGAAGAACAAGCTAGATATAATCTGGGTACTGCAGTGAACACAGATGATGAACTGGATGAGTAAGTAGTCCCTCGGATAGGATGTAGAATAGAGATTAATGCAGAGAGGTAGGGGGAGGGGAGGAGGAGGAGGGGGTGGAGGGGGAGGGGGAGGGGGAGGAGGAAGAAGAACAAGCTAGATATAATCTGGGTACTGCAGTGAACACAGATGATGTGCTGGATGAGTAAGTAGTCCCTTGGATAGGATGTAGAATAGAGATTAATGCAGAGAGGTAGGGGGAGGGGAGGAGGAGGAGGGGGTGGAGGGGGAGGGGGAGGGGGAGGAGGAAGAAGAACAAGCTAGATATAATCTGGGTACAGCAGTGAACACAGATGATGAACTGGATGAGTAAGTAGTCCCTAGGATAGGATGTAGAATAGAGATTAATGCAGAGAGGGGGAGAGAGATGGAGAGGGGAGGGGGAGGAGGAGGAGGAACAAGCTAGATATAATCTGGGTACTGCAGTGAACACAGATGATGAGCTGGATGAGTAAGTAGTCCCTTGGATAGGATGTAGAATAGAGATTAATGCAGAGAGGTAGGGGGAGGGGAGGAGGAGGAGGGGGTGGAGGGGGAGGGGGAGGGGGAGGAGGAAGAAGAACAAGCTAGATATAATCTGGGTACTGCAGTGAATACAGATGATGAGCTGGATGAGTAAGTAGTCCCTTGGATAGGATGTAGAATAGAGATGAATGCAGGGAAGGAGAGAGAGATGGAGAGGGAAAGAGGAGGAGGAAGAACAAGCTAGATACAATCTGGGTACTGCAGTGAACACAGATGATGAGCTGGATGAGTAAGTAGTCTCTCGGATAGGATGTAGAATAGAAATGAATGCAGGTAAGTAGAGGGAGAGGGGGAGGAGGAGGGGGTGGAGGGGGAGGGGGAGGAGGAGGAAGAACAAGCTAGATATAATCTGGGTACTGCAGTGAACACAGATGATGAGCTGGATGAGTAAGTAGTCCCTCGGATAGGATGTAGAATAGAGATTAATGCAGAGAGGTAGGGGGAGGGGAGGAGGAGGAGGGGGTGGAGGGGGAGGGGGAGGGGGAGGAGGAAGAAGAACAAGCTAGATATAATCTGGGTACTGCAGTGAACACAGATGATGAGCTGGATGAGTAAGTAGTCCCTTGGATAGGATGTAGAATAGAGATTAATGCAGGGAGGTAGGGGGAGGGGAGGAGGAGGAGGAGGAGGGGGTGGAGGGGGAGGGGGAGGGGGAGGAGGAAGAAGAACAAGCTAGATATAATCTGGGTACTGCAGTGAACACAGATGATGAGCTGGATGAGTAAGTAGTCCCTCGGATAGGATGTAGAATAGAGATTAATGCAGAGAGGTAGGGGAGGGGAGGAGGAGGAGGGGGTGGAGGAGGAGGGGGAGGGGGAGGAAAAACAAGCTAGATATAATCTGGGTACATCAGTGAACACAGATGATGAGCTGGATGAGTAAGTAGTCCCTCGGATAGGATGTAGAATAGAGATTAATGCAGAGAGGTAGGGGAGGGGAGGAGGAGGAGGGGGTGGAGGAGGAGGGGGAGGGGGAGGAAAAACAAGCTAGATATAATCTGGGTACATCGGTGAACACAGATGATGAGCTGGATGAGTAAGTAGTCCCTTGGATAGGATGTAGAATAGAGATTAATGCAGAGAGGTAGGGGGAGGGGAGGAGGAGGAGGGGGTGGAGGGGGAGGGGGAGGAGGAACAAGCTAGATACAATCTGGGTACAGCAGTGAACACAGATGATGAGCTGGATGAGTAAGTAGTCCCTTGGATAGGATGTAGAATAGAGATTAATGCAGAGAGGTAGAGGGAGAGGGGGAGAGAGATGGAGAGGGGAGGGGGAGGGGGAGGAGGAGGAAGAACAAGCTAGATATAATCTGGGTACTGCAGTGAACACAGATGATGAGCTGGATGAGTAAGTAGTCCCTCAGATAGGATGTAGAATAGAGATTAATGCAGGGAAGTAGAGGGAGGAGGAGGGGAAGGAGGGAGAGGAGAAAGAGAGGAAGAGGAAGAGGACAAAGAGAAAAAAAGAGAGAGAGGAAGAGGAGGCAGTGGAGGAAGAAGAAGAGTAGGAGAAGAAGGAGGAGGAAGATTAAGATGAGGAGGAGGAAGAAGATTAAGATGAAAAGGAAAGAGGAGAAGAAGAAGCTACAAAATAAATTGATAAAATGCAGTGAGGGAGAAAGAAGAATGAAGAACAAATAATGAAATGTGAAGAAAATAAAATTATAAAATGTAAAAAGGAAACGCAAAACATAAGAAAGGAGAGAATGAGGAATTGAAAGAAGAAAGAACTAAAGATGATGATAAGGGAGATACATGCATTTTGTTTTTGTATTACAGGTCATCCGATAGCGAGTTAGATGAGGAAGAAAAGGCCTGGCTAGCCAGAGAAGGATTATCGACAAGTAAGTCATCAAAAACTGATATTTCTCCCCAAATTCTACACACTCCCCTCATATCATATTGGGTTTTTGTTTCTCTCAGTCTCTGAAAGTCAAGAATAAAACATTTATCACTGAGGAATAATGAAGTTTATTTAAATACTACAATTATACTTATGAGAGCTCTGATAGAATAAGCAATTAAACAGCATAGATTTGAAAACTCAATTGTAGAGTGGTCTAAAAAGAAAGAGGGATAAATAGAGCCACATTAGATAAGATGTTGCTGTGACTTATCTTCTCAGGATTTATTTATTACCTCAGGGAATGATTAAATGGGTTGTCTCAGTCTTTTCATATGGTTATATATAGACAATATAAGCACATTGTAGGTCCATAATTGGGTCCAGGACTGTAGGTCCATATTCGGGTCCTGGACCATTCCATTCATTATCTATAGCCATTGGGGACCAAACTTTGATCCACCTTCATCACAAGCATAACTATTAGAGTTCTAAATGAGTAGTGCCCCTACCTATACCCACCTCCTAATGCTTAGAAGCAGCTCTATATAACCAAGAACTAATTCAAAACCATCTTGAAAAACTCCAGGGACCTGTTTCACAAAGCCTTTTTTTCAATGACAAATGACAAATATCAGTGACAAATCTGCTGATAACCAATCAGAAGCAAGGATTTCAATAGCTTATAACAAAAATTGTCATTTGTCACTGATGATTAGTTTTGTGAAACACCCCCCAGGAGTGTATGAAGACACGCTCTATCACCAAGTCCTATCTGCCTGAGTATAAGCTTCATGTTATGTGTACTCATGTAAACAGTTACCACAAATTATTTTGCGGGTGATTTCAAAGTATCCATCCAGTATGTCTTGGATATAAAGTTAAACATTAAAAATACAGACTTAAAAATATATTTCTCTCAAAGATGGCAGGAAAAGATACATTAACTGTGGTACTTCCTCTAGTTGGTTTGCAAAATACATTCAGAAAACAAAGAAGATCAAAAGAAGTAAAATTTCTCTTTTTACACAGTAAAGATTTTCTTTTTGGTTGAATATTCCTCATGCTTTTCATGTAATTGTGTTTATCATGCATAAAAGGACAATTTTGACAATTGTTTGATGATCATTCTTAGGTTGATATTACAACCACTTTTATCATTTTACTTTACTTTATAGAATAATAATAATGAAAGAGGAATAGAAGGGTCTAGATGAAATTACATTTGTAGTTCTTGTTGTTGATATGTCAGGTAGATAGGACTGGGCCTCTAACCAGAATCCATAACTTTCCATACCCTTACCTGATAACAGAATCTGAGTAGTTTTAACCATGAATCCAACTGCTCCTAACAGCATATGAACCAATTAAATACATATTATATATCAGGGAATAATTTTCCTGGTATCGCATCGCAATTTGCTATGCATTTTTGCATGACTGCTATACAAAATATCTTTTGTGTAGCAGTTTTCTTCCATAGAAATGTACAGAATTTCATTTGAAATATTTATCCATCGGCTGAAATTGCTAATCAAAAAATTTGAGGAAAATTATTCCCTGTATATCATGTCAATCTTATGCTGTTGTATCTATGGGGAACTGAATTCATAATGTATATTATTATGCTTATACATTGTTTGCTTTTGCTATCAGCTGTACACTTTAAAAGAAATTGTTTCTATTATTCATTTTATTATCATCACAAACTTTGTGTCTGTTTAGCAGTTACCCACATATCTCAATTAACATGCTAAAGACAAGATGAAAAATGAAATAGAAAACAAACAAAAGAATATATAGCTGATAGCAAGAGTTGTCTGTTTTCTTTATGAAGTGGTGTTTTTGTAATTTTCCTGCAACCATGTATACCGGTGGTGCTTTCAGTTTCAACCCCAGCCTATCCTATGTGTTTTCTACATGTACATTTTATATGGTGCTATTGCTATTTAAAACATATTAATATATTATTGTCAGATTTAAAATTAATTGGAAAGAAATTGATAGGCCAAAGAGGAACAAAATCAGAAAGATGAACACGTTCTGTGAAAGATATTTCAATATTCATAAATAAATGATCTGATTATCATGGTATTAATTTGTTTTAGTCATTCAAAAAAGGATATGTGAAAATGATGAGTAAAATATTGAAATCATATCGAAATCAGGAGTTTGGCTTTGAAATTGTGTAAGCTATTGATACAGGTAACATGTACCAATACATGTTTCCGTAACTCCTTGTATACATCAATGTACTGTTGACATTTTTATGAAAATGTATAGTATTATAGATATATTTTTAGGTGAAATCAATGATATTGTCAAACAGGATAAAATACAAATCCCAATGACATATATATGTAGAAATGATAACAGTATTAGTTTGAAGGTATAGAATTGAATGTGCCACATGTATGTTTACAACGTTGCACGTTTGTGGAATTTGGATATTTTGAGATATCGCTTGCTTTGCATGAATGTATATCAGCATGCTATTGGTCAGTGTTGCATGAGCTTTTGTATGTGTACTTATACTTGCATTTTCTCTGTGTGTCGCATGTAGCATCCTTTTCAATATATACATCTTTGTAATAAAAGGGATTACCCAAACCATAAATGGTATCTTCTGAATAATACTGGAGTCAATTGATTATCAGACTTTTCGATTTCTGTTTAGGGATGTTTTGGTCAGTTGTTAATTTCCTATTTTGCCTAACTTTAATCACCTTTTAAGTGCATACAAGCACATGGGAAAAACACTACTTGATAATATAGGCCTGATTTAGAATGATACAAATATTTGATTACTAAAAAAAGAGGGCTAAATTGTTCATGAATTTGATTCTAAGTGTAGAAATTCCTTCTTTCATTTGCTTGTTCTGCAATACCATCACAGGAAAAATGTTTATTTTATAGACACTTTCACAAAAGAAAGACAACATTTTTCTTTATCATTTAGAAGATACCCTTGTGGTTTGGGTCTTTCCTACTGCATCTTGAGCTTGCATCTTTCTTGTACAGTACTATTTCTTAATTCTTTAAAGTACTATCTCTTAGTACTATCTTCTTGTAAAGTACTATCTATCGGTGAAGGAGTTTAGAGTGAGGTGTTATATTCAGGTGATGGCCTACTGATGATCAAGCTATTAAATATGGACATTCTCTATCAAACTGTATTCTCTCTTAGTTTCAAATCATTTGTTTAAATCATCTCTTCTTGAAGTTAACTGGTTTGTCCATATACAAGGGATTTTAAAGAACACCATTGGTTTTTTTAAAGCAAAGCTGTGCATGTTCAAGAAAAAGGAAATTTTAAAAAGAGGTCTGTTTTCAAATTTTGTTGACATTTGAGAATATGTGTTTCATTAGATTCATTAGATCTGTCAAAATTCACTGAGTGAAGAAAGAAAAATACATGTATGTGGTTTTCATATGAGGCTATATGACAGTGAAGCCAAATCTAATTTTAAGATGAAGATATATTGTGGTTGGAATTCAGGATAAAAATTCCTCAGCTTTCAATAAGCTTTAATCACATACAAATCTTTCTTTTATTTCCTGTGTGTTTGAAGCCAGATTATAATATTTTTTAACATGGGTTGGGTTTAAATCTTGTGTAAAAGCATGGATCAATTGAACCTTTCAAATGATTTACTTGAGTTATGCAATGGTTTGTAAATGGTAAGACAAATTGACCCCATTCAGTACATGGCAACTGGTCATCTCAACAATTTGAATAAACAACAAACAATACAAAACAATATTCAGAAAATTGCTTTGATTGTTTTGATAGGCTGTATGTACACACAGGAATGTTAGAGGTTGTAAGGGAAGACCAATCTCCATACATTTACTTCCGATTTATTTTAATCTTTTGATTTTCTTTCTCAAAGCAGATTATATTCGACACATAATGGTTAATATTAAATACTATACTCTGGCTGTTCTATCTATCTAACACGCTACTGTACAAAGCAAACCTGTTAATCTACATATACACTGTATGCTAACTTTGATGCTTCTATTATTTTTAATATCTTTTCAGACCATTTTATTTTCCTAGTTTTAGTATTGTTTTATTTCTCATTTATCCATATATATTTTTATTTCCTTTCTAAAGCAAGTGTATCTATTTTGTGACAGTGCCTCCTATCTAGACTATATAATTTTTTAACTTATGATTTGTGGAATTAATTTTAGTTGGAACTTATCTTTTACTTCACACCTTATTTGTCATTGTACATTAAACTTTCATTGTGTGCCTTTGCCTTCCCATCATGCAATACAGAGTCAGCAGCACTAAATATTATCCTCTTTTCTAAGGTCACATGGTAGAAATAATTTTCCTTTTGTCCTTACTAAGCTAAAAATATTTGTTTTTGACCCCTGAACCCTGACCCCAAGCTCTCTTGCAGCCAGTCCCCCTCCCCCCCCCCCCCCTTCCATCCCTCTCCTGTCTTTTCACACTTTGTATTTCTTTTGCATATATTTCTCTCTCTCTTATGTTTCCCCCTTTCTGAAAAAAATCTTGCGCACCTGAATTTCATGTGTATTATAAACCAATCAATTCACAAGCAAATAATGTGTTTTCAGATGAGTTATGTAGTATTCATTTATTTCTCAAAATTTTACTTTTGACCAGTTTATGGGGATGACTTTTCTAAAAGATTATTAAACCCATTTAACTTTTCTGACATTTGGAAATGTTTTTGCTGTAAAAAGAGCATTGTTTTTTTAGTTTGATCAACTACTTAACATATTATCCAAATAACCTATTAAAAAATGAATGATCTTTTCATGAAGTGGAGACAAGAAAAAAGAAAATGTAAAGTTTTTATCTTCAGAAATTTGATAGTTTTCTTTTGATGCAATTGATAAAATATACACCAATTTACAACTTAATATAACTGTCTGAGCTTATTACCTTTTCTTTCTTTTTGGCGCCCCTCAATGTGCCCCTACCCCCTTTCATCATACCTTGGTGGTAAGCGCTTTATAAGCACCGTTTTTATTATTATTATCAAACCCCCTGCCATGCCCCCCCCCCCCCCCCCCCCTCTTCTAATTTCCCCAGATCTGGTAGGATTTCCAAGTCATGTAGAATCACAGAGACTCTTTCAATCATTATCTCAGTTCGTACATGGTAGAATGGGGGATTCCCCTATGGCAGGGACTTTCCCCATTTATGCAATCTTGATCTGTAGAGGTTTGGTGGTTTACTTTACTTTGGTTTCAAGGGAATCCTAACAAAGATTCAATATCCATCAGGTTATCAAATTGTTTATCTGATTTTGATTTATTTAGGGGGGTAATGTTTTAAATCCAATGGGAGTGTATCAAACAATATCAAGCATTTTATTTTATAATCATTCACATTTCATTATCAAATAAGAAAAATCAAATTGTTCATTGCTGTATAAAACCTTAAAGCTTGGATACAAAATCAGACTATTATTTTTTAACATTGCTTAAAGAAGATAAGGATCTATATTTTGAGTTTCTTTCAGTTTAAGAATTATCCATTCATCAGCTTAGATCATTAAAATTGCATGTAACAAAATTTGATAAAAAATACATTATTCTGTTTTTACCAAGTTTTCATCCGTTATATTATTTTGATAACCATTTCATTCAAAACATTTAACTTATTTAATACATTTTACAGATTGCTTTAGTCCTGTAAAATGTTTTTGGTACACTTAAATTTGAAAAAAGAAATAATCAGACTGATTTTACTACTTGTAAAATATTGTAAGGGACAAAAACAGTTTTGTATCAACTCCCTCAAATAGATATATTAACATGCACTTGTATATCATTCCTTATACAGCCATGAAACTTGAACACAAAGCACACCATACCATAATAAAAAGCTCAAAATATGGGGAAATGGGACACACTCTTGTTACTCATTACGCAAACAGCATAGTTCCACAAAATGTAGTTTCTTCAGTATCTTCATTCAAGTTTTGCATTTGTGATTGTACATGTGTAGTAGGCCAATGAACCTCAAAGTTTGAGAGAGCATTTGTAAATTTGTAATGATTCTTTTCTTTTTGACCTAAGAGAAAACTCTTTTTATAATCTCAACATTTCTGTTACACATTGTACATTCTTGGTTGTAAAGTACGTCTGATGACTCTGAATTGCAACATAATTGTAGCGTCGTTTGTTTTAAAATACAGTTATCTACATAATTATTATTAATAAGTGTTAATACTGTACATGTATTGTGAATTTTGTACCTCAAAATGTATATCTGTTAGAAATCTCAATGATAGTCTATAGATAAGGAGTGCACTGTTCTTAATTGATACACATGTTTTTGTTCTTTTTCAGCTTGTACGTGTAACGTGTTACTACTCCTTTCTCAACCTGTCTCTTTCATATTTATCATTTTATGTTCTTGTACTCACAGTCTTAACCTAGCCTCCACTTGCCAGCCTTCTTTTCAGAATGTATGTGTTTTCATAGATATTGTGTTGATGTTCCTGCATGCGTGTATTGCTACTTAGAAAAATCGTAGAGCTGTAGTGCCTGGATTACCAAGTCTATGTTGTGTGATGTTGGTGGTTCATTGTTGTGGTCGAATGGAGTTTTGGGGCTAACGCTTTGGTTAAGGGTTGAACATGCTTCAAGTGATTTGTAAATTAATTCACGCTCCGGGCTATTACTAGACTGGGGCTCGTACCATCCTTACCAACAGCAGTGTAGGAGTAAGTTTATTGTTTTTATTGATGCTTGTATTTCATATGTTTGAAAACAAGTGAGTGAATGTCCGTTTCACTCTGTCTCTTAAAGGAATGGCAGACGTGGAAGAAGGAGAAGAAGAGGAGGAGGAAGAAGAATATGAAGAAGAGTACGAAGAGGAGGAGGAGGAAGAAGAATCCGGGGAGGAATATGAGGAAGGGGAAGAAGAAGAAGTAGAAGATGAAGAGGAGGAAGAAGAAAATTCAGAGATGGAGTATGAAGAAGAAGAAGAAGATGACGAAGAGGAGGAGAGCTCCGGGGAGTACTACACTGACAGCAACGAATATGAGGATGAGGATGAGGAGGAAGAGGAGGAGGAGGAGAAGCCTAAAGAACCGTCATACAGTCACGTCCATACACTGACCAGTCTGAAGCTGCAATGGCTGAATGACACCAAGGCTCCGCAGATGGCACCATGGAAACCACCGGAAGTCATCAAGAGGGAGAAGGAAGAGGCAGAGAGAAAAAAGAGAGAAGAAGAGGAGGAGAGGAGAAGGGTGGAGGAGGAAGAGAGGTTACAGAAAGAAGAAGAGGAGAGGAAACAGAAGGAGGAGGAGGAGAGAATGCGATTGGAGGAAGAGGAGAGAAAGCAGCTAGAGGAAGAGGAGAGAAGGCAACTAGAGCCAGACGAAAATCAAGATGGGGATGACGTGGAAGAAGATGAGGACGCAGAGAAAGACATCACTGAAGAGGATGTCATCAACGCTCTCAGATCTCCCACAGATGGAGGGGAAGAGTGGAGCGATAGGAGGAAAAAATGGCGAGATAAATTCGCTACAAAGTTTGCATCATACGAAGATGATACCGAGATTGGTAGAAGGCAGAAAGTAGAGGTGGGGGGAGGAGATGCAGCCGCTGATGAGGAGGGTGATGATCAGAGTCTAGAGATGACCAAGCTTGACTCTGATGCTCATAGCAATGCAAAGACTGCGTCTGTAGATGATGATCATGAAGAAGAAGAAGAAGATAGCAAAGAACTAATGTACTCAGGAGAGGAAGATTTAGAGGAGATAGGAAGCATGGAAGAAATAGAAGAAGAAGAGGAGGAGGAGGAAGAAGAAGATTTAATAGAGGAAGAAGAGGAGGAAGAGGAAGAGGACGAAGAAAGTGAAGAAGAAGAAGGTGATGATACAGAAGCGGTATCGGATGACGTAGAAAGAATTGTGATGGGAGGTCATTTAGCGGAAGAAGATGATTTTTCAGAAAGTCTTTCGAGGACAGAAGAATTAAGTGGAGCAGTGGTAAGCCTTGACACTGATGACAGGGATCTGAAAGCAGATCTTGCTGAACAGGAAGACGACGACTACGGAGAAACAACCGAAGAACAGACGGAAGAGGAAGAACTGGAAGTGGAAGAATCTGAGGAAGAAGGAGATATGGTTGTTGGAGATTTGATCAGTACAACTGATTACATGGAAGAGTCAGCAAGCCAGAGTTTTGACCCACAGAACAGCGCGCAGGATACTGAACAAAGTGAGAGTCTTCTGGTTGATGATATCCCTGTAACTGACAAGGTTGTTATCTCTCAAATGCATGGGGTCATCCAGGGTGAGGTAGTCAATGTGGAATGCTCCAGTTCTGAAGCAGAAGAGATTGACATTGATGATCTCATCAGTAGTCCTGAGGTGAGTAAGCGCTCCTCATCATCCGCCGTCAGCCATCCGGCTCTATTGGATGTCATACCTGATCTGTCACCGCTCAAGCCCAGCGTGGTAGATATTGACTTTGGTGATGATGCGGAAACTAACGATGATAGCTCGGCGCTATATGAACCTAGTCCAGTACCATATGATACAGAGACTGATGATCGTAGTGTAGAACCATCAGACACCAGTGCAGTACTATCCTACATGAGTGATCAGGTCCAGGAAACTAGCGCAACTTCTGGACCCTCAGAACCAAAGACTTATGGATCAGTTTCCACATCACAACTCAGTACTGACGAAGACATTCTCTCCAAGCATTCCACACAAGGGATCACAAGCAGAGACTCTGCAAGTGACAGGCAAGATTATGATGAAAGTGGCTCCGATGGAGACATGGGGGCAACGGAAGCAGCAGGACTGCTTCAGGAGGCAAGGACAAAGGGTTCTGACTCAGGGACACCAGAAGACAACTCTCAATCCAGTCCTCTTCCTACTCATCTAGACGATATCAACCTAGACCTGTTACCGGAAACTGCTTTCGCAGCAAACACTGACACTGAAATATCTGATGTAGGGGCCACCGAGGAGGAGGATTCCAATATATGTGATACGTCTGAAACTGTTGCTTCTCCGGAAGTTGATCTTAATGTTGTGCCATCTAGTGATGCATATAGGACTTCATATAATAGTTTACCCAATAGAAAGAATCAACGGTTTAGTGTAGGATTCGAGGGTGATATAGATGGTGGATCTATTGAGGATATCAAACCTGAGATGACGGCAAGTCCATCGTTACCAGAAAAACTGAGTGAAGCAAAAGAGACACCTAAGCCTAAACCCCAGTATAAATGTATGTACCCTAGAGCTAGTGGTGTAAGGTCGTTACTGTCACCATCGTTTAGTCCGAAACCCTCGCTTGATTACAGCGGTAGTAGTCCCAAAAGTAAGGAAGCTGCAATAGATGACGGTGCTAATAAGAATATGAACAATGCCACAGTAAGTGCGAATACAGATGAAGTTACAATCAGGATAGACTCCCCAGAAGAAGATTATGTTTCCCCTCCAAGTGCAATTCAATCAGAGAGTATCTCCAGAGACACGTTGTCCAACAAGCAGGCAAAGGTGTACACCCCGACCACGAAGGCCAAGGTCGAGAAGCAGCGTGGCAAGAAAGCGAGTCCAAAGAAACGCCTGCTGAAGCGGTCCAAGGACAAGAGAAAGAGTGAGAGTGAGGTTGTTGTGAGAGAGAAGGGAGAGAGGAAGAAACATTATGAGGTGGAAGATGAAAAGGAGGCTAGGCAGGTGAGCCTTAGGGGGGCAGGGTATCAGGGTATGCATTCAGGACTCTCCCCTGATATATGTCGATCTTGTACTCCTTCCGATTCAGAGCGTGGCAGCAGCAAGCGAAAGAAGGGTTCCGGTAAAAAGAAGGAAGGCACCCCGTCCAATCTCCAAGTGCCTTTGGCTTCTGATCACAACATACCTGAAAGTGATCTTTCTCCAACGAGCGATGTCCCACCTTGTACCTTTGATGGAGGTATCCCACGCTCGGAGTCCAGCTCCAAGGAGAAAAAGTCACGTCTTAGTCGCATGCGCATGGACCTCCCTCGTCGCAGAGACGCAACAAAGGCCAACAAAAATGGAAGGAGGTCGAGCGCTGGGCTGCAACCGGGAGAGGAGTCCAACAAAGACAAGGATTTTAGGCAGCGATCAGCGAGCACCAAAGGAGACAGTAGTAGACCACTAGATGGCGCCATACCAAAGCAACGAAAGAGTCGATCTCTTAAGCTAAAGAAGCGTTCAGGTGCAGGAAAACTGGGTTTGTCTTCGACAGAAGGTGACAGCGATAGAGAAGAAAGGCCACTCTCCCCGAGCAGTCTGGACTTGCCTCTGGGCCAGTTTGGAGAGGAAGGGGCCAGGTCCAAGAGGAAGGTTCCAGATGTTGTTGCTGATCTAGGTCTAGGATCTCCAGAAGCAGCTGCTACAGAACAACTCCCAAGACTCAGTAAGTTGGACATTCTTCATAGCTTTAAATCTGATTATTATCCATATGATAGTTTCCCTTTGAATGAGTTTGTAAAGAAATAATTAAGGTGGGTTTTTCATCTTGTAATGTCATGTCTTCGCCAGGATTGGTTTGCTATTATATCATACCCCTAAACTCTAAAGAAATATATCTTGATGCAGCAGATACATGCAAAGAGACAAACAATCCAACATGTGCATGGAGTGTACATTAAGTTATTTGCCCAAACTTACTGTACACTTTAAAGAACTGTATCTATTTGTGGACCTCTTGGAAACAGAATTATTCTTAAGAGAATTTAGTTGAATCATAGTATTGTCAAAGATGTGTTAGAATTCCTGAAAGTTTATAATGTGATGTATTTAACATGTAGAATTTATATCTTGCAGGTTTATATAAATCAGGAGAGGTAACTTGTCATGCTGCAAAGCTCGATGATTCTATTTTCCCTACAACTTCAAAATGATTTTTATTATTTTATTCATCTTTTGTATTTTTTATTTCATCTTTGCCTATCCGTTGTCATCCTTTCTTGCTAAATGGCATTTCTTTCCTTCCAAAATGGTTTGGAGAGAAACACCTTGAATGCGGTAATTTTGAAGAAAGGCAAGATGGAATGTCTCTCTGCGTATGTTGCCTGTGCATGTACACTTCAATGAAGCTACCATGGCATATTATGAACTGTAGTTGGGTTAAAGAAATGCCCTATACATGTAGGCAAGTGCCCATGTCCATCATATGTATGAGTTTAGATGCAGAATATCACATTATATTAAGGTAGTCCCTCTTTGTCACATATTGAAGTTGTAATATTTTGTTGTTACACAGATTAATTATATGTTTATGTTCTTTTCTCCCTTTTCCTCTTCCATATATTTTTCCTCTTCATTTTTTATATCACACACATTTCATGTTTTTTCTCGTTTCCCATCTGAAATCTTATGTTCCATCTCATTATCATCCACTCCACTATCACATAACCACCAACTGTAACAACGCCTGCCATCACCATCATCTCTGCCACTTCCACCATCCTTGCTACCACCATCATCACTACCACCATCTCCCTCATTATCACCTACCACTTCTACTAATATCTTGCCACCATTTCAACCACCACCACCACATCATCACAATCACTGCCATCATCACCCCCATCATTATCACCTACCACTTATACTAACATCTTGCCACCACTCCAACAACCACCACCACATCACTGCCACTTCTGCCATCATCACCTCCCTCACCATCATCACCTACAACTACTACTAATATCTTACCTCCATTTTAACAACCACTACAACACCACCACAATCACTGCCATCATCACCTCCCCCATCATTATCACCTACCACTTTTACTAACATCTTGCCACCACTCCAACAACCACCACAACAACGCTACCACTACTGCCATCTCTCTCACCACTACCACTACCACCATCAGTTAAGAAGCTTAGCGTAGATGCCAACCTTACAGGTGACTTTGACATTGATTCTACCACCGATGAGGAGGAGATGAAACGAGACGAGGCAAGCACAGACGCTGAACTCACTGAGCAGATCACTGACTCACCTCGATCCAAGGGGAAATCCCCCAGGAGAATGTGGGGCAAGCGATTCAAGGTGAGATATTAGGGACTTCCCCCTTATGGGATTTTCCCTGTAAATGAATTTTGGACTTTCCCTAGAAGGAATTCCCCTGACAGAGATTTTTCATTCTTTTCTCCATTTTGGATTACTTTTATCTGAAAATGTTGTCTAATACTGATAAACAGACCTGTCTTTTTTTAGGACAAATTTTTTTATCATTATTTTGTTAATGATTATGAAGTTCTTATAATTGATTGCAATTGATGTATTGATAATAAATTTATGTGACTATTCCAATGCAACATTTGATAATTTATGATCTTTGATTGCTACTCGTTTGACTTTTTGTTGGTTACATTTCTTTTGATTGCAAGTCTAGCTGTACCAAGCAAGATTGGTTTTTAGTAGGTTACGATCAAACTTTTGGAACTGACAGGCTTTTAGCTGACCTTACAAAGTCAGGGAGAAGTAAAGCTCGAAATAGAATTATAAATGTTTTCCAAAGAATTGCAATCAATGAGATTAAGCAAACTTACAAAGTTCTATTTGTTTATGTCAGAGCAGTATTGTTCATCATTTTTTTCTTCCAGTTAAGTAGCAACGCTTCAAATCTTTCCCCCTTCTGATTTCCCTTTTAACCTCTTTCATTTCCTTTTTTCAAGAGAACAGTATTCTTATGTTCTTTTGTGTTGTTGATGATTGTTTTGTCTGTATTTCTGTTAAGTAGTTAATAGACTTTATTGGATAATTTGTTTAATAGCACAAAAGCTAATCTGCCACAAAGTTCGTTACTGCTTTATATGATATAGATACTTAGTACACTATATTGCCTAATGCTAGAGCTCTCGTAGCGCCGTTGATGTGTGATTCAGAAATATAGATAGAACCAACTAATGCTAAACTTAATGTAATATCTTCAAAGGTAAACAAAGCTAGCATAGTGATGATATATAGGAATAAAAGTGAGTTGCACTAAAATCTTAAAAGCTCAGGTTGTAGTTTTGTCAAATTAATTCTCTAATAATCTTAATTGCAACTGATCATAGTTTTTAAATATATGAGATATCTCATATTGTTTAAAAATCTCAATTGTTTTTTTTAAAAGGCTTTGTTAATTTAGCTCTGTATCTAATATAAATTGGAACAGATCATAGGATACATCGTGTTCTAATTTATCTCATATTGTTCATCGATTGTTCAACCAATTTTTCTTGCTCTGTCTGTCTATATGCTATAACACAGAGATTAAGATCATTGAAAAAGCTGAGACAGGTAAACAACTAAGTTTGTGAAATTAGACTAAACCTAATTATATTTCATATATACGCTCATTTGCACAGTTTGTTATGTTTATATTTTGTTGCCATGTCTGTACAAACCTATATGTCAGTCTTTTTTTTGTTTTGGGGTGTTTTTTTTCCCTCTCCAGAATGCATGCTGCAGTATCATATATTGTAGTCCGTTTGTTTTCTGTATTATTGTCTTGATGAGGGTGGTTTAAATTTCATTGGCAAACTGGAGTTTCAATCATTATGGGGCAGTAGGTTTGGTTTGAAACGAATTTAGTTATGATAGAAAATATGTGTTAACCCATCCCACATGAGCCCCCATCCTATGTCTGTCTCTCTCTGTGTCTCTGTCTGTCTGTCTGTCTCTCGCTTTGTCTCTCTCTCTCTCTCTGTGTCTCTCTCTGTCTCTGTCTCTTTGTCTCATTTTCTCTCTCTCTCTCTCTCTCTCTCTCTGTCTCTCTCTGTCTCTGTCTCTTTGTCTCATTTTCTCTCTCTCTCTCTCTCTCTCTCTCTCTCTGTCTCTCTGTCTCATTTTCTCTCTCTCTCTCTCTCTCTCTTACCCTTCTTTGGTGGTCCACAAGAGGTTTTAACCCTTCAACTTGATAAAAACCCAACATTTTCTGTCATTTTCATTACCAATTTCATTCTTTGAATGTTTCCTTTCATGTTTTTTTTTTTCCTTTCCTACTCGTATACTCGCTCCTGTTTTTATCATTTATTACCACATTTATGACATTTATTATTCATTGATTTAGTGGGGTAAATTCAATGAGATCTTTTGATGTAGAAGTTTGTGTAAAATGAATATACAACAAAGAATAACAATGATAAGTTTGAGTAAGCGTAGCATGAAATATGGGCTTCTTTTTCGTTGTTTTAGTCTATATGTAGCTCAATGGGAATGGCTTAAGTTTAAGTTTTCTTTATTTATATCATTTTATAAAAACTGCCCATTGTCATTTCTTTTCTCCCCCTTTTTTTTTTGGGGGGGGGGGGAGGAGGGGTGTTTTTGTTCCCCTAACATCACCTTTCTTAAATGTGGCGTGTTTTATGCAAATCAGGATGATGACCTTCAATCTACTATGTACACATCCTTTTTTTAAAGAAAGTTTTGTCATCGTTTAGTCTCATTTCTTTAGCTAAATATCTGTATGGGGAATGTAATGTACATATGTCAAAATGTGTGGCTAATGTGTTCAAGTGATTACGTTTTACATTTCTAGACAGTCCCTAGACAGTTATAGTACAGATTTAGAGCTAGGCGTTAGACCTACCCAAATATTCACTAATATCATTTCAACCTGTACAATGTTGGACCTGGCTAATAATTGTTAGTGTGTTCTTGTTTTTAGGCTAAACCTGACTGTTAGATAGGATATGTAGTTCAGAATTTAGAGACATAAATATTTTAGGAGAACTTTGAATTTAATCAAATCTAACCCTTCTCTCATGGCACTGGTACATATCTTTCTCTTTTTTTAATTTTTTGATTTTAATACAATTTTTAAATTAATTGCATATGATTTTTCTTTATAACATTGGTAAGGAGATTCATAACTTGTAATGTATTTTTGTTTTTTGCTGTTATTGTAATACCTTTTATGGGAGACTTTAACCAAATTTTTCTCATTATCTTTACAATGATATACTTTAATAATAATGTTAATCACTATTTGTAAAGCGCCATATCCATTTCGCATTTCAAAAACTGTAAACTATAACCAGATGTCAGTTCTGATACATTAAACATTAGATTAATCACATTTTCTCAGTGTGAGTCATAAGACTTCAAACAAGTTTTGGTTTTTAGTATTACATTGTTGTGCCAGAGAGCTATTATAATAACTTAAGTACTTAATATCTATTTTTTAATCTTTGATAGATTTTAATTTTAATCTATTATTTTTCTCTTTTTGTGTGTGATGATTTCTGCGACTTGTTTGGACCACTTATTCTCATCTACCAAGGAGGTAGTGTATTTTATGTTTTTTAGCCTGATTTTATGATTGCTGTTTTGTTTTGTTTTCCTTATATCATTTAAATGGTTATATTGTTTTTGTGCTGTGTGGCTTTGGGGGCCTTGCCTTAAGTTTTGGTTTGTTGGGAGAAGAATGAATGAAGGGGAAAAATAGATTGCTGTGATTTTTTATTTGATTTTATTGCAGTTTTTGTTTGTTTATTCATTTATTTATTTATTTTAATTTATTTTATTAATTGCAAAATATGTTTTAGTATTCTTTTTTTCCTCTTGGTTTTGGGGTTTTTGTTTCGCCTAATTTGCCAAAGTTCATTTTTAAAGAGTTTTAATTGTTTTTTTTTAAGTTTTATCTCTTTGGAATTAGCAACAACAACAACAAACAAAAAACAAAAAAACTACTAAAAAAATGTTGTGCATTCTACAGCATTATGTTCAGACTAATGATAGTAGGGTTGATTGTGATATGGATTAACATAGAAATGTGTTGAAATAGCATTCAGTGTGGATCTTCAATATTTCATAGTTACATGTATAAGTGTCAATAGAAGTAAATAGTGTAGAAGTTTTATTTAATTAGAAGTAACAGTATTAGCAGTGGTAGTCAGAGTAATAGTCATACATGTAGGTAGCAGAGTTATGGACGTGTAGATCTAGTATGATGCTCATTTAGTTTAAAATAGAAAAAGAAAGGCATTAGTATTTTATTTATTTTATCATAAGTAAGTAGTAAATGTCTGATAGTGATGTAGTAATTTTCTGAATGTTTTTGGTACGCGTAATGCACAAATAGAAAGAAACAGTCGCACAAAGAACTCAGGGTATATCTGTACTGTTACTATAGAGTTATTCCACAGCACATGTGTTAGTATTTTATAATTACTTGCTCATTCTTGATCTCAGTTCTTTGCGAATATAGCTTTCATACCCTTCTGTCTCAGTTTGCTCCGCCAAATCAATTTTTGGCTGTGGGGGTAACTTTTGTTCAGTATGTTATTGGCCTAGTGTCCGCCTTGTTGGTTAGACTGACATATCACACTATTCTTTTGCCCACTTACGCAGTCATTTACTCTGCTGTAGTAGCCTATTAGTTATTTAGAGCAACTGTCAGATGTTTCTTACAACGTTTTTTAAATTCCAAAATGAGCACACTTGCACTGATTGCTTTGTGTCAAAAGAATTCCTGATATGGCCAGGGAAAGATATTTTGGATGTATTTGTGGACATGTAGTACATGTCTCTTAGTTAATTTGTTATATAGATTTGGTAGAGTACAATAGAACTCTATGACAAGACACATTAGCATATATTGCTGGATTTTCTTCTGTAATTTTGCTAACTTTTTTTCTGAATTAGTTGTTTGGGTGTTGTTTTGTCAGCTGATAACTTGTAGAATTATAAAAGCACTAGCTGGACCCGCGGAAATCCGCGGGATTCTAGAGGGGGGCGGGGGGTGTAAATAGATATATAGAGACTGTCTAAATTAAAACCACCAAGAACTTTATTTGCCATTCAAGCCATTAAAAAAATATACTTGTTTAGGACCCGCGGAAATCCGCGGGATTCTAGAGGGGGGCGGGGGTGTAAATAGATATATAGAGACTGTCTAAATTAAAACCACCATTTGCCATTCAGGCCATTACAAAATATACATGTTTAGCGTCCCCGCCCGCTTCCTTTTTGGGGGCCGCCTCCAATTTTTTTTTTTTGAAATTTTTTTTTTTTTTTTTTTTAGGGGCCGCCTCCTATTTTTTTTTTTTGAAAGAAAAAAAAACATGAAAAGCACTGCTAAAATGTATTTCTGACTTAAAAAAAAAAAAAAAAAAATCTCGGCCGCCATCTTGAAAAATAGCCTGAATGTCAGGGAAAATGTACGGAGCGGCCATTTTGAAAGAAAAAAAAAAAAAAAGGGCCTCCTCCCATTTTTCTAAAAAACAGGACGCTTTAAGCATGTTTTTTTTTTAATTTGGCCTTATATTAAATTAAAAAAACAATCCAACTGTACCGGTAGTTATTCTTTAAGCCACTGGAACTGCGTAGAGTTCTGTAGAGTGGCGTACCGACTACGCAGAAATTAGGCTGCGTATTAATGGGCAAAAAGTCCCTGCGTAGGTTATGCGTAGGCTGGCGTACGGGTTTGCTTATGGTTGCTTACTGTGTTGAAAGCTTTTACTGCTTTGTCAATCTGGCGTAAGGTAGCGTACTGTTGCGTAGGCATGTGGCGTAGTGTTGCGTAAAAAGACGTACTTTCTGCGTCAAGTTTCTACGCCGAAAGTACGCGAAAAAAATTAAACATGTTGAATTGTTTTTGTTCATCTTGCGTACCCCTTTCCGTCCCTCAGCATATAGTAACGTAGGCCAGCGTAGGTGGTACGCAACACTACGCAACTCTACGTATTGACCCCACGCCAATTAGTGACCCGCAGGTGCCACAAATAAAGTATTAAAAAAAATGCTCATCTGACCCTAATTAAACGCCTAAAACCCCCAAGCTTTCGGGGGTTTATGGCCCCTTGAAACCCGTGGACCCCACGCCTATATTATATATACACTCAACTTGCTGCGATCTGATCTCTCCCCCCCCCCCCCCCCCACTTTGAAGAACGTAACCCCCTGAGCTTTTGGGGGTTTATGGCCCCTTGAAACCCATAGACCCCACGCCTATATTATATATACACTCAACTCAGGACCCTCGGAAATCCGCGGAATTCTAGAGGGGGGCGCAGGCAAAAAATTAAGTTTTTCATTTCTGGGGCTCCATTTCAAATTTTCGGAAAATTTTCGGGGGCTACTTTTTCAACTTTTGGGGGTTCTTTTTTCTGGGGCTACTTTTTCATTAATTCATTAAAGGATAGGCCTACACTTTGTTGAGATTTGTTTAGTAGGCTAAGGTTTGAGGCTTCCTACATCCTACTTCATAATTGCCTATTTAAAAAAAAAAAAATTCTCTAGTTCAATAACTAAGTTTTCATGCATTGATTTGATGCAAGAATTGTAACATAATAATAGTTCCTAGATTGTGATTATTTCTGACCATGAATTTCGATAATCATTTTTCAAAGTAAAATTTTCATAAGAAAATCAGACAGTCGTTTAAAAACGTAGACATTAGTAATACTTTTACTAATTCTAAGCTCAGGTTTCGTAAATCTATTCACGAAACTATATTGAAATCGCGGCAATAATGATGCAAACCAACAGATAACAATTTCAAAGTGTCAAATCTCTTCGACTCGAGCTCAGCTGAACTCACACACACTTCAGCTTAACTCCAGCAAGCTCGAACACCGGCGCCGCAGGCGTCGGACGCCTGCGGTGCCCGGTGCCGGTGTTGGAGCTTCCCGAGCACGCAGCTGTACTGTGTGTTGAATGAAAGCAGCTTGCGACTGAAGTGTCAGTCCATTGGTTTTCTTGTGAAAACTTTCCTTTAGAAAATGATAATCAAACTTGGGTATACATGGCCGTAATAATCACAAAATAAGCTTTGATTTCATACCTCCATTCACGAAAACTATATAAAAATCGCGGCAATCATGATGGAAATAGGTCTCTAAGTTTGGACGTCGACGGGAAGCCCCGTTCATCTCTTGTGCAGCTACAACATGCAAAGCACATCCTATAGAAAGATACCTAACACGGGGTAAGTCGTACCCATTCAGCGTGCATTTAATACGCAACTTAATGCGAGTGGATGGTCATCGGTCGTGTGTCTACGGATGTCATGTTGAATATCCATGAGGTATCTCTGTCGTCACGCATATCCTGCATTATGCATGTCGCGTCTGTTTTCGCCCTGGACGTCGACACGGAGGAGGACCTCGGGCGGAGTATAGCCAATTCGCTAGAGTCGACTCTCCCGCGGACGACGGCACCGGGCACGGGTACCCCGAGGGGAGGGTTCAGGAGGAGATAGCTGCACCAACTTGGGTCGGCGATCTCATTAAAAAACAATAGAATACAAAGGCCGGCGGAGACGTCGCGCCCCCCGCGGAGCCTTAGCGTATTACTATTATAGATTGCTGATCTTTTGTGTTCTGAGTTGAGAAAAGGAAGCAGACATCTTTACTGTGTAGTGTGTACCTTCTCTCTCTCTCTCTCTCTCTCTCTCTCTCTATATACCTTTCTATTTCATTCCCTCTCTATCATCTTTCCCCCTCTCTGTGTTCCTCTCTGCCCCTTTCCCTTTTCTGTGGTGTGTTTTGTAGTGTGTCAGAAGAGACTGTTATTTAATCTCAGAATTATCTACATGTTATGTCTTATCTTCTTATCAGGCTTTGAGTAAAAAGACTGCCAGACAAGAACAGGTACCACTCCCTCCCTGTCTGTGCATGCTGCCCACCCCCGTATCTAAGAATGAACTTGCCCCCTAGCTCCATCATGAACACTCAAGACATACCCTCTTTAGATGCATATAGTTCAAACCCAACCTAATCCCCATTTAAATCGATTGGAGTCTTATTTGCTTCATCAAGACCGTAGTACCTTCTAACAATTGACGTTCCATTTCGGCCTTGTCTTTTTCGTTTTATTTGTGCAAATATCCTCTCTAATTTGTTTCTACAAAATGCTGCTTATAATTCTGTCTGTAAATGTGCTGAAAATCAATTGCATTTTGTCTACCCTTCTTGCTCGTTGAATCCTTCCCTACCTCAAACTACCCATAATAGTGATGCTTTGATAATGTATTTCCCAAGTTTTTTGTAAACCCTATGCCATCCTATGGTTCTAAAAGCTTCTGTCTGTAGTTAATCCAGTAAAGTGTCATACCCGTTATCCTGCAGGAAAAAAAATGGAAACGAAAAATTAACCAACCCTTTTATGCCTTCTCTTATACCTTCTCTTATACCCAAGCATGTATATCCAATCTTCATGGACAACTAAAATATCTCTGTGGAATTAATTCTGATACGGCATTTTTGCATTTTTTAATTCTGTTTCTAACTTCTATAGTTCCTCTATTATGCAAACTGCATGTGCTTTTCTTATGAAATGATGTATGAACTTTGGTTCCTGCTACGTGAACTTATAAATTTAGAGCTCTTTATCTTTTCTTGCAATATTTAGAGTTTAATGTAGCTTTTCAAAAAGTTTCCCTTTTTACAAATAACTTACACATCTGGGAGGAAGTAGATCCATGCATGATCAAGTAGATTTACATTGTATGTGTAAGAAAACCTTGACGCTATACAAAATGGCCTGAATTCTTACATGAATTCAAAGATCTTTCAATTGTAGTAACCATGAGACTGTTTATCTTCTTCAGCGACTTTTCCTAACAGAACTGTTGATATACAAATTGTTTTTGTTTGCATGAGTGTGAATAAAATGTTAACTTAGGCAGAGCTAAAGCCCCCTTACTATATGCTGTTTGTTGCAAAGCTGTTGTGTGCTTGGCAAAAATGCATATCTATATTATGCATTAGACAAGGGAATTTGTCAATGAATCGTACACTTGCAATTGTGAGGAATTCCTGCATTTAAGCCCTTCTGCATCTATTCTGAGTGTTCTGACATACATGTATGCTCTGGCAACGATTGCTTGTCAAAATGATATAGGGTTGGGGATTTGGGGTAGGGGTAGGTTATCAAAGGAGTATTATTAGTTTAAGGCTAGAGTTAGTGTTCAGTTCAGGGATTAAGCAAAGATTTATTAGCATAGGAAATCGACCGCGGAGCAATTTTTCCAGAGCATTTTGTTATACAACCTTCCTTTTGCCCCACACATGATTGTTTCTACCCTTGTATGTGACGTAGATGATATGGAAAGAACAGGAGTCCATTTTACGGCATGGTCGCTTTAAAACCAGAAACTGTTGGATACACAAAACATTTTGCTACTTTTGAGAATGGATGGAATTCATGAAAGTCTTTTTTTAATTCATTCAATATATGGTCTATTAGAAATACACAGTAGTAGTCCAGGGACTTATTACAGTGTTTACAATGTATTATTTAAAAAGTTCTTCATGGGGTCATCGATTTAAACAAAAAAGGAAAGTAATGAGTCGTTTAAGTGCACAGTCATTACAAATCTCAATCACACTTTTATACAAGTATAAAGCTTTGGAACAATTATGTATTACAACAGACAATTTTGGGGAAATTCATGAACATTTCTGGGCACATACATGTAAATAGCTGTCATTAACTTTATGCAAGAGTATTATTTTGCAAAAGTTTCTAGTTTTGCAGTGGATGATTTTTCTTGGAGGGAAAGCCATATTTTCCTCAACCTTTCCTCACTTCCAACCCCGATCCTAACACTGCTTATTCCAATTCTTCTTAAGATCATGTTCAATGCATGCATTATTCTCCATCCATCTCGTGTATCATGGGCATGATATGATGTGCATGATCTAGTATCAAAAGGAAGCAAATTCCGTCATGAATATTATGAACATATGCATGGAGATAGTAGGTCTTTCTTCCACTCAAGTTGGTAGATATACTACATTCTAAAGATATGTGTTATGAATAGAAAATATAAACTATTATGACTTTGTTCTACTCAAGTTGATGAAAATTCTATAGAACTGTGTCAAAATGTATTGCGATTGCATTAGGCAGAAGATAAGCAGAAATTTGAGCAAATGCTGAACTTTAAATGTTTGCCAAAGACTTGTCTGACGAAGCAATACTATTCTGTCAGAGCAAGGAGTTATTAGCATTGAGTATAACTACTTGGTTGGACCAAGGCCCTGTTTCATTTTATTTTCACTTATTATCAACAACAAATGCTAAATTTCTATGGCAAAATTGCTCTCAACCAATCAAATGCCATGATTTCAGTAGCTTATAACAGCTTAATTGTAACTTGTTATTGACAACAAGTTTCATGAAACAGGGCTCTGGTCTTGTGGAGTTATAAAGATTGTGTAACCTACTCAAAGCACTATGTGTACAGGGAGGCAGAACCTTTCTTGCTCTAAATGGCTCTCAGCGATACATATTTGTATTGCCACTTTCTTGCAAAATATTACTGCTAATCCTGAGCGTACATCCCTGTACGTGGCGCTGTGTAGTGCATGATTTTAAATATTGAAATACATAATGTAGGCTCAAAGTAGAAGAAATAAGTTCATATTCAAAATATTCAAAATGTTTTTGGCATGTTCCACACAAAAAACTCCAGTATGTTGTTCTTCTGTGGATATCATTTATAGCATGTGTGTATTAAAATTTCTTTTTTTAAATCAATTTCCAGGAACGTAAGGCCCTACAATATTACTTTATAACATTGAAAAGCATGAATGTTTGCTGAATGTTATTCATTTGTTCTTGTCTTTACTCTTCCTTTCTCTTTAAATGCCTTGTCTCTATCTCTTTCTTCCTCTCTCTCTCTCTCTCTCCCTATCTCTCTCTCTCTCTCTCTCTCTCTCTCTCTCTCTTTCTCTCATTCTACCAATCAGGAGAAGAGGAAGATGGAGGAGGAGGAGCTTAGCGCCCGTCTGACGAAGCGAGTCCAGAAAGAAGCCCGTCGTCAGCACCACCAGCAGCAGCTAAAGCGCCATCGCTTGGCGCAGGAGATCCAACGTCAGCTGCAGGAAGTAGAGGTCAAACAGCGGGAGCTGGAGAACCGTGGGGTCGCCGCTGAGAGGGCGCTTCGTGGTGAAGAAAGTAAGTCGTCTGCACGCACCTTGGATGAATGCTAGTATTATTCTTATAACATTTATGCATTCATTGTCTTGTCTTTTAGCAAGATGCATTCAGCAGTACACTGAATAAAAGTGAATTTAATTTAGTCTGAAATATTTAAACTATGCTTTGTATCTGCTTCTTTCCCCTTTTGTTGGATAATTGAAAGCAGGGATAGTCTAGATATTTACAGACCATTTTGGACTTGAATACTATGAACAATCAGTTGGTTGCATCAATGGATCGATCATACAATCAGTTGTTCAGCTTTGTGTTGTAAACGTACACCAAAGTTGATTTTGCACAATTTTCGTTATTGAGTAGAGGAAATGTGCTTGCATTAGCATCTCAAGAATCTTGATACATTTTGTTTTTATAAGATTTACTACAAGAATAATGAATTCATCATAAAAAGCAGATGTATTTGGTGTTGACTTGAAAGGAAGGTTATAAGAATCTAAGAAAGAGTGATAGAAAGATCATCTGAATGTATGCTAAAATATATGCTCAGTTAGACATGGATTATAATTTATAATAGAATATACACTGGTTCTGGGCCCTGTTTCATGAAACTTATTATCACTAACAAATGCTAAATTTCTATGGCAAATTTGCTTTCAGTCAATCAAATGTCAAGATTTTAGTAGCTTATAACAGTTATTATAACGTGTTATTGATAACAAGTTTATGAAATAGTGCCCTGATCAGTGTTTAGCATCAGCAATATTATTTTACAGTAAGATGAATAATTTCAGAAATGCAGGGAGAGTATCTTAAAAGCATCATGAGAATGTAGATAAAGCATGTTACCTCATTTTAACATGCCTGATGAACAAAAGATCTAATGTTAATAACCACTTCACATTAACACGACCCACCCCTCCCCAATTAACCCTACCCCATCGTCCCTCAGCTCCCGAAGGTGTGGATGAAACCACCCTCATGCAAGAATGGTTCAGTCTGGTCAATGAGAAGAATGCCCTGGTCCGGTTTGAGACAGAGCTGATGGTTCAAGCGAGGGAGCTAGAGTTAGAGGATCGTCATAGTCAACTGGAGCAGGAGCTGAGGCTTATCATGGCCGTAGGAGGTGAGCAGAAGATATTGGGGATTCCCCCTAAATTTCCATTTGTAGAGGTCAACATTTTGTTGAAGAGTTTAACACAAATTTTGTCAGGTTGTTTTTGTATTAAAAGGATAAAGATATTATTTCAAGAAGTATTGGCCTATATTAATAGTTGATACATTGTCAGGACTGAGATGTGTTGTTAAACTTAAATGTACATGAGTTATCATTGTTCATTTTTTCATCACATAATTCGTCAAATCAAAATCCTTTTTTTTTTTTTTTTTTTAAATCTATTAATTTGTTAACCTTCAAAATCAGGAAATAATACTTCAACCTGTATCTAATAATATGCTTGTATTCCCCTCATGGTCCATCAAAAGATAGACGAAAAAACAAATTTTAAAATAAGGATACAGTGAAACCTGTCTATAAAGACCACCCAAAGGAGACAAGAAAAATGTTTTTTTTTTATAGGCAGGGTGTCTAGATGTACATGGTCCTTTAGTACATGTTTCAATGAGATACCATTTTCAGGGGGGAAAAAATGTAGACTATGTAGACGGGTGGTCACTAAAGCAGGTTTGACTGTACAAGAATATATATATAGGGGGAAATAAGTGGATACCGGTAAGGTAATGATAGGATAACTAACACTCACCCTTGCCTTATTTTGATTGCTCTAGAAGGGAAGAAGTCGTCTACCGACCGAGACCAGGAGAAGCTTCTCTTAGATGAGATGCTGGAGGTTGTAGAACAACGAGATGCCCTGGTGGCATTCTTAGAGGACGAAAGACTCAAGTAAGATACATCAACCATTACAATATTTATCCCTTTTTTATAATAATAATAATAAGGTGGCCTTTTGTAACACGCCATATCTGTCAACTTGACACTCCTGGCGCAGGATGATGTGCATTCTTCAAAATATATATATTTCATTTTCTACCGGCTTTTTTTTCTTTCTCTCTCTCTCTCTCTCCCACTCTCTCTCCTCCCTCTGCCTCTCTCTCTCTCTCTGTCTGTATGTCTGTCTCTCCTCCATTCTCTCCATTTCTCTTCCATATCTTTATTTTCCTCTCATTCCCTCTTACCTCATTTTCACTTGCTCCTTTTTACAGTTGTGGTTATTTTGAACTTCTTATCTTGATCCCATTTTATCCTCTTCCTTCTCTTTTTGTCTATCCTCTGTCTTCAGCTATCTGTTTGACCCCCCCCCCCCCCCCCTCCATTATCCTTCATACTTCTTCTCTACCTTGTGTACAAAACGTTACATAACAAGGCAAAGTCTGTGTGACATTGGCTGATTTTAAATCTATTGCCTGTCATAATGTAGCATCTCTGTCAGCACCTGTATCTTCCTACCTTTAATTCACAAATTGAATTGACCAGGTTAGCTGTGGTATGTCATGGAATCAAATGGGTTCATTCTGGAGAAAATCATGTTACAAATATTGCATGGAATACATATTCTGTTTGAGTCAAAAGGGCATTAACTCACATAATTTTACACAGAGTAAACAGTCTATACACTGTATCATGCAAGGTGTTATCGTTAGGTTTGTCAATAGTGGCTCTCCGTAGATTAGCATGAGAAGTTGAAAACCCAGCTGTATTTAGCTTCATATGTCATTTGACTATATATATTCACCTGTTTATGTATGAACACTCTGCAATGCCCCCATCCCATCCCCTCCTCTATATGGTAGTATGTATATGCTTGTTATAAAGAGATCATATCTCATGCATTCTATCATCCAAAAATAGAGGGTACCAATCACATAATTAAAAAAAAAAATGTTGGTAGGGGGGGAGGGGGGCCTTATTGCTATACATTAGTCAAAACTTTATAATATTACTTGTATAAAAGGATATTACAAGTTTGAATACACTATCGGTAAACATGATAAAAAAAAGTGATTTGTGGGTAAAGTTTGTTAGTCGAAGCACCCAAATGTATTTGTATACAGTAGGGTGTTCACGGGGCTAGACCCCTCGTCCGTAGGAGGTTTTATGTTATCGTTTGTTGACCTGTTGACCTATAGAATGCCAGGACAAGATTTATTTTAAGTTGATTTCATACCGACTAGCTGTACACAAATGAATTTTGTATGCAATTGGTACCCTTTAATCTCATTTTCTTTCGATACTAGTATTCAAAAGCTTAAAGTATGGTACAGGGAATATTGAATTTAGTTGTCATTCTCTCTTTCATCTTCAACATGTATTCTGCTCCCATGCAATATACAAACACACATGCATGAAGAAGCACTTCACTCTTCAATCTCTAAAGCTTAATGAAGAAGGAAAATTATGCTCTATATATTGCGACAATAACCTTGTTGCGTCCAGCGAGTCGCTATTAGCAGGACAAAGTACCGGTATCCAATCAAATAAATTGCATTTGATTTAGGTTTAGGGCATTTATATTTTAATTCAAAGCTTTCATTTGATTATTTGTGAACAAAATTCATATGACGTACATGTAGGCCTATACATGTAGATACAACAAAAATTATCGTAGATCTTTTGTGACTTTTGTGACTGATAAACCAATAAATCAAATCAAATCAAAATAAACCAACAAGTCAAGATTATTCCTCGTAGCAAATAAAGGAGGAAATTAAAGATTTGTTATTTGAAGAAAGAAAATCAGCCAATGATTTAAATAAATAAATAATATACATGATATATAGTCATCCGACCTGTTTTCTATCCCACTGCTTTCCTCCACTAGCACTCTGTATCGACCTTTAACCTCTGACCTTTGACCTTTGACCCTTGTGTTGTAGCATCTCTGCTTCGAACCTTCACGGTTCAGCCTTTCTGATCGTGTGTGTTGCGCTAATTCTCTACGCATACCTGGCGTGGCTTGCTTGAGCTAGCTAGCTAGCTAGGGGTACAGTGTGTAAGTACATGGGACTACTAACCTTCTGCTAGCTTTGAGGTGCATTCAAATCAATTAATCTTTGGTCAAAATGGCAAGCAAAGCATCGCAAAAGTCTTTCACATTTCATCCATTTAAGCTTAAAGCTGTCTTTCCTTTCATTTTTTGCCTTTCAGTTTAGTTAGTTTTTAGGCAAAATATCATCTGATAGGACCTTCTATAGCGAAATTTATGGGACCATGACAAAATTACTTGTTAGTTAAAACAAGGTAATTCAAAGGCACAGCTTACCATCAAGTAATGTTTTTGTTTTTTTCCATGTCCACCACAGGCATTTTTGTTTCACTAATATTCCCCAATATATCCAAATCTGTTTGTAGATCTATAACAAAAAATTATAAAAAATAAAATAAAAAATGACTGGTGTGCTATTGCTCTAGAAGGTGTGTTTTGGGGGCATGACCACGAGGGTCTGATTTACAAAACATAGCCATCTCAGAACTCTATAGAAGGTCTATAGCCAGTCATGTTTATTGTAAAATTATATACCTCAGCCTCAAGGTGAAGTGGAGGTGCCAGAAACATATTTTTGATGGTATGCTAAATGAAAGTGAAATTGTCGGTAATGTATTGCAAGGCGGTTTGGGTCACCTTTTTTATCTTGAAGATTTTGGTCAATTGTTTTTCAGTCGGGATAAGTTGTAAACTACAACGTGTGCTTAAATTATTTATTTGCTCAACTTTTTTCATCTAAAGATTCCATTCATTCATTTTTTTTCAGTAGTGATGCATACCGTAGGTCCTTTTTAGACTATTGTAGCTCTTGTACAATACAAATCCTGTTTTTTTTCCTGTAAAATGGAAATTTTTTAGTTTGATTGATTCTCAAAAGTGGCAATATTTGCGTTTAAATAAGGTTTGTCTGCAATTGACCAACTTTGCTTTTCTTGCTTGTGTATGCTTCCATAAAATGTGCATAAATACATCATATCATCATGGAGATAATGATTCATCCAGTATCATAGCAATTAATAGCAAATTATGAGTTACTGGAAGTATAGTTCAACTTTAACTTCTCCACCACTTTTTGCCAGTTTGTTCCAGTTTGTACAAGTTTGTACCAGTTTGTACCGGTTTGTACTGGCTTTTTCAGGCAGTCCCCTGAACAGGAATCAGACCACCTGAAGAAGTTAGTAGGAACTGGTGAAAAGTTGCATAGAAGTCAAAGTTGAGCTGTACTAGCAGTAACTGATTTAGAATTTGCTATTAAGAGCATAGCATTATCCATTAACTTCATGACATATTTCATCACAAATAAAGGGATTATTACTTATAATTTTAAAGTAAAGCATTCATTTCAAGCCATATTGGGCAAAAGGACATATTAAAAAGCTTGCAACTTACACTATCTGTGATGCCTAAAATTATACCTCGCTTGTTGCAATCTATTTATGCCCCTTCCCCCCCCCCCCTCCCAATGCATGACATGTTTGTTTTTGTTTTGTTTCTTTTGTGCCTCATTGTTTTATCCTTGCCCCTTCCTTGGCTTACTTTATCACTTTTTTATTATTAAAAATAATTTCCCTTAAATGCCCTTAGTTGTATGGTTATGTTTTTTTTTTTTTTTTTTTTCTGTTTCCTTGTGTGTTGCCCCTTTTTACCCTAATTTTTGCTCACAGAGAAAAACAATCACACACAAAAAAAAGCTTGTTCTTCTTTTCACCCCATTATCCTCTTCTCAGTTTATACCTTTTCCATTTCCTTCGCTTTCATCATGTCTATCTTTATTCTGTTCATTGATTGAAAAAAATAATGTTCTTCATGTTTATTTTATAGCAAGTTTCAAATGTCACACAGAAAAAAAGAGACAAAACTTTCTGTCATTTCACCCTTCACCCCACACCCGTTTCCATTTTTACCATTTTCATTTCTTCTTTTCATTTCACTTATTGATTTTTTTTATTTTTAAAAAATATTTTGTTGGTATTTCATAGCAGGTTAAAAATGTTTCAGCATTTCAAGAGCTTTCAGTAGTAGTAGAAAAATGGGAAAGCAAATTATGTTTTGCTTTTTGTAGCAAATACAGCATTATAGCCTTGAAAAAGTAATTATTGTCGGTATGATGACATGTGTAATGTATCAACCAACCCTTGGTATATAAAATGATAATTTGTTTTTGAATGATCTCATACTACTCTTGCTTCCATGGTTAAGTTTGCTAAGTGTGAATAGAACTCAAAATATACCAGGGGGGTGTTTCACAAAGACTAAGGTCGATAATAAGTTGGACATCAACTATGGCAGGCCGTTCATGCCACTGGTTGCTCTCACCATCAGTCTCTCAATTATGATCTTTAGACAATATTTATTCCTTCAACAATTAACTATCAAAAAATGTAAATTCTCTAGATTTGTGACCATGATTTGTACGTCCCTTGAGAGACCAATGCTAGGAATGGTTAGAGGAACTAGTGGCATGAACGGCCTGCCATAGTTCAAGTCCAACTTAAGTCAATATTAAGTCTTTATGAAATGCCCCCATATTAACTATTGAGAAGAAGTTAAAACTTAAGTTTGGTTTAAGATCAGTTGAGGGAGAGTGTAAACAAGATCATGAGCTAGACCGTGGTCTTACACATTCAAACTTATCGTTAACTGATTTTAAGCCTCGCATCTTGTTTAAATTCTCAGTTTAATAACTTTGCTATGTTCTGATATGATGCTATACATTGCAATATACATATGATTTCTGTAGGATGTTTGATGATTCAGTCAAACCTGCTTTAGTGACTGACCACCTGTCTACAAAGACCACATTTTGTGTTTCTCGTGGTCTGTCACTATAAGCAAGTTTGACTGTATCTTATTTTTATGCGCTTGAAATGTAACTTATTTTCAGAGATATTATTCGTGATTTGAGTCCATATTGACTTTTATATATGGACCATGACCCACATTGCATCCTGAGTGGAAAGAGATGATTTTGTTACAGCCCCCCCCCCCCCCCAAAAAAAAAAGATATATGTTCATATAATAGTTGAAATAGGATGGAGTATATCTTTGCTGTCAACCTTTGCAATCACTGCCACTCCCCTCCATATGGCATTGAGAGAAATAGTTGCAACACATTTACATGAGCATGGTATGAGGTTAAATCCTGGGTCCCATTTCACAAAACTTGTCATCAGTGACAAATGACAGTTTTTGTTATAAGGTAATCAAATCCTTGCTTCTGATTGGTTATCAGCAGATTTGTCACTGATTTTAGTCATTTGTCACTGAAAAAAGGCTTTGTGAAATGGGTCCCCCGAGCTCTGAATAGTTCCCACCAAGATATTCCTTGTGGAGATACTACACATGCATCAAACATGACTATTCGTTCACTGAAATACAAACTTGTACAAAGAATTATTTTTTGGTAGTATACTCTTATTGTTTTAAAATCAATGATTTGTGGAAAAATTGGTTTTGAAACACCTAGTTATCCATTGATTGGAAGATGAAACATGCTTCGCAACAAAAATGCATAGGTACAAAGTCAATGAGGGAACCATTTGAGGCTCTATGAAAAGACTGACCAATCAGGAGAGACTTGCAGTGACGTAACTATCTCTCTCTCTGTTAGCTATGATCCCTTCCTGGCCCTGTTCCCCATTGAGCCACGCCCCTTCAGCCCTATCCCATGTTAAGTCCCGCCCCCTTTCAGCCCTATCCCATGCTAAGTCCCGCCCCCTTTCAGAACCATTTGAGGCTCCATAAAAAGAAACTTGCAGTGACGCAACTATCTCTCTCTGTTAGCTATGGTCCCTTCCGGGCCCTGTTCTCCATTAAGCCCCGCCCCCCTTCAGTCCTATCCCATGTTAAGTCCCACCCCTTTAAGCCCATACCCATATATACTCATTATACCGATGTTGTTATATCCAGGTATGATGAGACTGCGCTTGGCTTACAGTAAGTTATATATTATCCGCTTTGTATATGGAATGATTTCTCTTTGAAGAAATACTTTGTAAAACTCACTAATAAACTTGTTTGTTTTAGATTTACGCCAATTAACACCCACATATTGTGGTCAGAATTGTAGTATTTGAGCAATTATTATCGCATGGAAGATTACAAAAAGTATTAGTATATAAAGACACTCACACGACTTTAGTTTTAGTGTAATATACACATTATGTTCTCTAGATATAAATGTCACAATAATCTCTTTATTATTTATAAATCAAAGTAACATTTTGCTCTAGTTAGCTCTCATATACTTGTACACAGCTCTTCCTTGAAAAGAGAAAACTTAGTCATTTATTAAAGGTAGTGTTATAGTAAAATAAATAAATTACAATGCATGTGTCTTTTTATATATATATATATATATATATATATCTGTAATCATATAATTATTTTTCTTTACAAATATATAAATTACTACCTATTGTCATTCATGTAATTCTGTTACAATATGTGACAGATATATACATGTATTTATATAATTGTAAATAATATATGTTTTATTTAACAGCACTATAGAGTACCGAAGCTGTGACGTCATAAAAATCTATTTTTAGAATTTCTCAATTTTTTCTTCATATTCCGAAAGAACATCAAAAATAATGTCCAAATGTCTAAAACCAATTGAATATGTTAAGTATTGGCTGAGATATGACCATCTGAATAAATATACCCCCCATAGGAACTCAGTGTTATATGCTCTGGCTCCTGTTTAGGAGTCAGAGCATATAACACTGAGTTCCCATAGGACATATATTCAATCAGATGGTCATATCTCAGCCAATAATTAACATATTCAATTGGTTTTAGACATTTGGACATTATTTTTTATGTTCTTTCGGAATATAAAGAAAAAATTGAGAAATTCTAAAAATAGATTTTTAATGACGTCACACTTCACCACTCTATATGGATTTAAAAAAAACATTAATGTCTAGTATAAGCTGTCTTGTAGGGGAACTAAAAAAATACAAACCTAGTAGCACGTAAATTAAAACTTCAATTGCATACTCCCCATTAAATGAGTACTTTTGATCTTGATTGTAGCTGTAAACCATCTAGAATTTCTAGATGCACTCTGATACAAACTTATGTTTTTATTTAATTTCTAGATTCTCAGAATTTATATCTTTCACATTTTGTAGAGAATACACTACTTATCATTAAAGTTAATTTAGGACCATGTTATTTAGTTTAAACTACAACACATTAGATTTTGATGTTTCACCCGAGATGATCACGTTCACAGATATAAAGCTCACTTCACACATCAAAAAGCTAATTTTAGTTTTAGATTTTCATAAAGATAGTTTTCTTTTCCAATGCTAGTGGCTATGATAATTCATGGAAGAAGTTTATTGTGTTTTGTGCTTCTCTTTTAAGGACAAATTATTTATTGGTTGGCTGTATTTTTCTGATTGGTATAATTGAATGTGTGTTTTTAATTGAATGCAGTATGACCTGTGTGCTTTTATGGTTCATTGTATTAACACAATGCATGGATATACATCCATTACTTAAGCATACCAATGAAATTTAAAATTCCATTCCGAAGTAAACAAAAATATTTTGTTTAAAGGGGGGGGGGGGGAGAAACAAGTCGTCACCAATTTCAAATGTCTTGAATGTAGTCTTGTGCAATTGGGGGTATAAATTAAAGTGGCTAGTCAAAATACAGTTCATGAAATATTTGGTTTGGACAATTTGTTATACTATACTACCCCCCCCCCCCCCCCACCACCTCCTAGTTTGATCTCTGAAGGTATACAAGGGGTATACCCTACCATCCCATTTTCTGACAATTTAGGCTTTGAAACCAAGTTGATGCACTAGTGCCCAGGTAAGGCTTTAATTCTTATTACCATATTACCAAGTCCCTCGGAGAGAACTTAAAGCTGTCGGTCCCTTGGTTGCTTACTTAAAAAGCATACACACGCTTTCTTAGCATTAGGGTAAAAGAAACTAACAAAGAAACAAACTGTAATCCAGAGAATTTAGCATAAACCCTGTTGTGACCACATAAGCATGATATTTTTACTTAATTTTTATGGTAAGCAGTGGAGTGGACATTTTGTGTGTGTCAACAGATTAGTTTGGATATCAATAATCGCCTGGGATTGAGTTGCCTGATGTTTTACTGACATAGCAACAAGTAATGATTATATTCAACAAGAAGAAGATAATAAAGATGGACATGCTTGTATCATCTGTTGAGATCCAGAAGGCATTAACTCATATTATTTTACATTGAGTTAACACCCTTCTGGCTCTCAGCAGACAGTGTCTTCAAATGTCTACAATGATGTAATTTTCTTTGGCAGCACACTTGTCATTTATTTGTTGACAATTCCAAGATGATATATGTGACTCTGTTTGTAGGTAAATGCTTGTACGATGAGTGGAATGGCTTGTACAAGGTCTTTCCAACATAACACTTATGTTCCATTAGATTAACCAGAAATTATTGTTGCTAAGTTGTCTCTGTTGTTGTTGCATTTGTCTTTGAATCACATCTTCAAAAATGATTGCATAACTGTGTTTCGTCTCTCCAATTCACTCGTTCAAATCACATTGTACTCCATGAATGTGATTCGTCAAGTACTAGTGAATGCCAACAGTTTTATGTGCTACTGTTGTGTGATATCTAATAATGTGATTTTGATCAAACTCTCAGACGTCTCATTCATTCTTTCTCTCTTTCTCTTGTTTTCTTCCTCATCCTCCCCTCCCTGATCGTCTTGTATTCTCCTTAAAATGGACTGCATGTTCGTTCCCGTCACTTCCACATGTCTCTCAAAACAATCAATTTCTCATTTTTGTTGCTGATTTTGAAACTTCCATTCTGTTTGATTTGTTTTCCTCTTCTTTTACTGTCAATAAATATACAACAAATTATGCAATTATTACTTTTTTGTATTTATTTATTTTTAACTTAAATTTACAACGTTATGCACTCTGTTTTTTTCTTCTCCCTTCCTCTTAAAAAAAAATATAAATATACATGTGGCATATAAACATCAACAATTTCGTTTTCTGTATCCCTAATGTACTAAATAATTTTGTAAAATTTTGTTACAAAAAATACCAATACTTTTACATTATATTTCATGTTCAATGATGTGTCTCATATACCCTACTGTCCCTAATTGCATGTCGCATTTCACTCACCTACTCTCTTCATCACATGTACAATAACAATAATAACAATAACAATAACAATAATAATAACAATAACAAAACAACCCTGATTGCATATAAATGCATGTTATGCACCAATGCTGTTCTACTCTTACATAATCTGTACTCCGTCCCCTTTTACTGTAACATTATTTGCTACTTTGATGTTATGATTCCTTCCAAAATGTTACAACCGTCTGATCGTATATTGTGCATTTGCAATGTAATCCTGTCTTTATCTCTTGTGAATGCTTTACACATGCTTATGTTGCAATGTTAATATGCATGCTTTTATAATAATCCTTCAAACATTGCAGTGGGGATAGTGAATGGACTACAAGTTCTGCTACAACCCCTTCACCTTAAAGCACTTACACCTTATACAATCTTATCTCAGGAACTTTCAAAGCATGAGAACAGTCTTCCTGACTTGCCAGGAGAGCATTTAAAATTCACTACTTCTGTGGAAAGGGAAATATTTTACTGAAATTTGCAGAGAAAGAGAAAGAAATACATGTTTGAGAAGTATGCAAAAATTAGAAGTGAAGATTCTTTTCACAAAATACCAGTAGGGAGTAGAGCTATTCATCTTCAGTGTGCTCCATGTTAATAGTTTATTTTCTGGATTCTTAAAAAAATTATGTAAAGTTCATTGCTTATTCTTTTCTTCTTATAATTTTCATATCTGATTCAGTAAGTTCTTATGATTTAGTATCCACTTTGGTACTGCCCTAGATCTGCAAATAGTGGTCTGCTCAACCCACCCCTTTTCTATACAAGACATTGCAGCAACTCTATTCGCACATCCCTTGTTAATTTTATGGATAAATCTAAAGAAAATATTATATAGTTTACCCTTTTCCTTTAAAAAAAAAAAAAAAAAAAAAAGTGTACAAGACATTGCAGCAACTCTATTCGCACATCCCTTGTTAATTTTATGGATAAATCTAAAGAAAATATTATATAGTTTACCCTTTTCCTTTTAAAAAAAAAAAAAAAAAAAAAAAGTGTACAAGACATTGCAGCAACTCTATTCGCACATCCCTTGTTAATTTTATGGATAAATCTAAAGAAAATATTATATAGTTTACCCTTTTCCTTTTAAAAAAAAAAAAAAAAAAAAAAAGTGTACAAGACATTGCAGCAACTCTATTCGCACATCCCTTGTTAATTTTATGGATAAATGTAAAGAAAATATTATATAGTTTACCCTTTTCCTTTTAAAAAAAAAAAAAAAAAAAAAAGTGTACAAGACATTGCAGCAACTCTATTTGCACATCCCTTGTTAATTTTATGGATAAATGTAAAGAAAATATTATATAGTTTACCCTTTTCCTTTTAAAAAACAAAAAAAAATTAAAAAAGTGTTTAGTTTTGTTCTGTCAGGTAACCTTTTCTCTGCATTTATCATATGACTATGCGAATATCTTTTAAGCACCTCTTCCAAAATCAACCAAAGTGCCCCGCCCCTCCATGCACCCCCACCATGCACCCCTACCCAACCTTTATAGCCCTGTCTGCTTCCAGAGTCTAGCTGTAGAGAATGTGAGTGAAACCCTGTCTAATCCATTACTCACACACTCACTCTGTGCCTTCAAATCTACCACTCTTCATTCTAACGTAACAGGTTGGTTGAATACTGTCATTGTGAGATCTCAGGATAACTTTACGACTCATGTTTCTGTATCAGTACCCGGGCTGCCTGCAAGAAGGTCATCAATGTCAGTCACAGCCTTTTTGCAGGCAGCCGACGAATGGCTCCACAGCAATTACTTACATTAAAAGCGAATTCCTTACTTCAACTGTAGACTATACCTTCATGTATCCCTAACTTAAACCTATTAACCAAAAGCCCGTTGCAACTTTAACCCTATTCCTACACTTTTGATGAAATAATCCCTGGATCAATATTATTGTGAGAGAGGCAAACTTTTGATCCCCAAGATCAGTGCAAAAGAAAGATAATTTTTCGCAGGAGCAATTAGTGCTGTACAACCTAAATGTTAGGATCACATGGTTGAATTCATTCAGTGCAGGAGTGTAGGTGTTCTATTGAGGTTTGTGAACTACTGCCAAATGAAAAATCAGTCAATTTTACTTCCATGTTAAAGGTAAAGACCAGTATTGGAAACGCCCCAATTTCAAAAAATGAAATGGAAGCTCTTATTACCAATCATGTGAAAGAATATGTTTTGACTAATACATGATGATAAAAAATTTGCCGGAAACCGCCTACTAATTCATATATTTGGTAAATTTGTTTCTCTCATGGACTGTGAGAGATATAGGGTAGTCCCATATACATCTTTCTGTGTATAGTGCTTGTAACTTTACGAAGAATGGGCCAAATTTCTTATCATTTTGATGATTCCAGAACCTTGCAGATGCTAGATGCTAGATGATCAACCTTTTCTGATCGATTCCACAACGTTTCTTTCACAATGCAATCGCATGACCATAACTGGTCTTTACCTTTAATACAGAGATCAGCCAATTCCAGTAGGCAAAGGGGTTAATTTAATCCAGGGTATATGCATTTATGTGTATTTCACGTTTAACATTGATTAAAGTGGAACCCATTAACCATAGCATCTAATGGTACATGGATAGCATTGTGTGGTCTGTAGAGGAAGATAACATCTCTGTCGCATGTATGCTTAACGGTACTAATTCTGTAGTGGTTCATGAATGGACCTTTGCTGAAAACCATGTGAGGATTTGAGCACAGATTGCTATCTCTTGGAGGAGAGCACTGCTTCGTCTGTTTCCAATGATTTCACTCTCAATTTTATTGTTTCTTCCTCTTTTTTTTCCATCTGTTCAGGGAGCAGCAAGAAGATCAGGACTTTGAGGCTATCATGCTTAAGAAAGGCTTGATGACCGCTGTCCGATAGCGCCCCGTCGGTCCATCTGGGGGCACCTGTCATTGAGGATGACCGTCCATCTGATTGTCCAGCTGCTACAGCTAGCCTTCTGGGGACGTTGGTGTATTGAGGGTTCATTCGTAACGTACGTCTGAGGACTTAACACCAGCTAAACACACACACAAGGCATCCGATGACATTGTGTTCCATACACACAGTGGTCATGTGAGGACATCTGTACAGTGAGGGTTCATCCTTAAGAGACATCTGAGGACTTAATACCAGCTGAACACATGCACAAGGCGTCAATGGCAGTGTATTTTCATACACACGTTCATTGTCATTGTGAGGACATCTGTATATGTATTTTCATATCTGCATTTCCTGTTGATGTGAGGACTTCTGCGCATTTGAAGCACCTGTCGATGATTTAACTTGTTTCATACAACGACGCTGAAGCTATTTTTATGTTATTGCATATCAATCATATACATTCTGCCAACTTAGAAATATTTGAAAGCAATATACACATAGCCTTCTTGTATTCCAAACTACTCTATAGATACATGTTTGCACAATACAACACATTTACATTATTTCACCTTCCTCTTCAAAAACACCAAGTTATTCATTGCCTGAAAGAAGAAAAATAGCATTTAAAAAAATCTATTACCAAATGCATTGAACATTAGTTGCAAAAGTGTTTGGCCGACTTTGTATCGGGAAATAGAGTAACTTTTGAATTGTCTGATTTGCTTCTTATCCCAGTCTCAATTTTTATTCAGACCTTTGTTGTTTCTTAGATGAAGGGAACTATAAGTGGCACTAGACAATGTTGATATAGTCTTCTGAGGACATTGGTGTGTATAACTATAAATACATGTATTTATGTACTTAAATGTTCTGGGGACGTGTGTATAGCTGGTTTCTTCTCGTAATGAATTAGACACATTTGTGTGTAATCATTACTTTTTAAACACACACACATACAGTGTGAGGACATTGGACTGGTTACACACCATACATCTAACCAACTCATTGATCCAAGTGAGGACATTGTGACAAGTAATGTAAGCATTCAGCTACCAGTTCCAGAATAGATTATGTTTCAAATGGATGTGAAATTAAAATATTTATTTTCTCATGTCACGATACAAGAACTATTAGTGGTTTAGGTTTTTCTTTTTAAAGAAACACAACTTCTATAACTTAAAGGACATCTATTCAAACCATTTTTGTGAAAAATCTGATTGTATTCATTAGAGGTGGGTGATTACCATCATTTCTTTCCAACTTAGCATATTTTATTCTACTGATATTCAAGAGTAGTGGTGAATTAGTATTTAATTGAGAAAGCCTTGCTATCACTATCAGCTAATTCAAATACCTTGTGCAGGGTTTGGTGATATTAGTTTGTCTGTTTGGAGCTAGAAGGGCGTTAACTCATATACTTCAATACAGAGATAAACCCCTTCTGGGCCCCATTTCACAAAACTTGTCATCAGTGATAAATGACAGTTGTTGTTATAAGCTAGCGAAATCCTTGCTTCTGATTGGTTATCAGCAGATGTGTCACTGAGTTTTGTCATTTGTCATTGAAATGAGGCTTTGTGAAGCGGGTCCCTGCTTCCAAAGAGACTATTTCATCAATCATATTGTCTTTTTGGAGCAAGAAGGGCATAACTCCTATACTTGAAGACATACATGTACCTAGTTATTATACATCAGTCACACCGCTCAACAGACTCCAAACCGACCAGCTCTTGGCCATCCGTAAAATGATGCGTTGTCAGTCTGAGGTCAGTCTGTTGGTGTGACTGGGATATTACACCTTTGCTCTTTGACAATACACTTTCTATAGTTTATACCACTTTTCTGATGATGCATCAAATATTCTATTGTGTCTGTTTTGCCAAAAGTATCATATTCATGCTGTGTAGCATTGCCTTCTGTAATTTTCTTTTAAAATGTGTGTGAATAACTTTGCATAACTGAATAAAAAGCTCTTATATTATGTTGAGGCACCTTCCACTCAAAATGAAGGCATAGTATATAACAATGGGAAGAAAATAAAAAGGTCTTTTGAAATCAGACTATTCTGTCAGTGCAGAACAAGGATATATTCATGTGTATGTTGAGTAGACAAGCTCTTTAAAATTACTGATGTCATAGACAATTTGATTTTTTTTTTTCTTTCCGTCTTTGGTTTTTGTTTGATATATTTGAGAAGTAGTGATTATGGAAAGTACATATAAAGGGGTTGGCATTAGCACTATTAAATGCAGGACACAAAGCTAGAGAAGAATTGGTGCATAATTTCTTCATGGTATACAACATTTTACTAAATATTGCATAGCTGGTTCTATAATTGATATACATAGTTTGGCCCTGAAACCATTTAGACAGCATTATTAATTTGTCTTCGGTTATAATCCATTTTGCCTTCTCTCTGTTCTAGCATGTATTTGTAAATAATTTGGTTGTATTGCAAAGAAATATAAAGTTTTAAGGAATTGCAAGTTATGTGTCTATTCCATAAATTGCAGTACTGATAATTGGTTGCATTTTTTGTGGGCTTATTTTGCTCGAATGTTTATAGCACCTAATATTGACAGGTGCAAGATTATATATGGTTGCTTAGCCAACTTTGCGCGAGTGCTAATTTATTGCAAATGAGTGAGAAAAATGCTGTTGCCTTTTATAATGATTGTGTGTACAATTTATTGGTCTTTGACTATTTCTGCATCTGCCTACCCCCCCCCCCCCCCCCCCTCCAATCAGATGATTGTCTTTATAGATATTCACTTAAAATACATTATACTGCCTTGTTGCACTCTAATGCATATGCACATGTCGGTTCAAAAGGAATAATGTAGAATTTAAAGATGCTATTGCACAAGTTCAACCTATGATTGTTGAACATTTTGCCAGCGGTTAAAAAGGAATATGTGACCTATGATTTTTTTTTAATGGAAATATATATGAATGGAGCATGCATTTTGTTTGCACTTTAATGAGTACCGGGTATCTTTATGATGTGAAATCATAGGATCATTTATTTCAATGGATTATACAGACCTGGGCCCTGTTTCACAAAACTTGTCATCAGTGACAAATGACAGTTTTTGTTTCTGATTGGTTATTAGCAGGTTTGTCACTGAATTTTGTCATTTGTCATTGAGAAAAGGCTTTGTGAAACACCCCCCTGGGCCCTGTTATCAATAACTATTATAAGCTACGGTACTGAAATCGTGGTATTCGACTGACCAAGAGCAAATTTGTCATAGAAATATTGCATTTGTTATTGATAACAAGTTTTTATGAAACAAAAGCACTAATGGTGCCCTCCATCCAGATAAAAAGTAGTCCCGACTGAAAGTTGAAGAACATGTCAAGAAAGAAAGAGAGAGATAAAAATGTATACAATATGTATATGATTGAATCATATAATTGCTTTTATGAGAAACTGGAGTAAAGCTATGAATTATAACCAAAGGAACTAAATAATCTTGCAAGCCTTGCATGGTTAGAATTTTGGTGGGTATAGATAATATCAACGCTAATCATTTTCCTCAAGTTCAGATTTCTTTTTATAGTCGATGATATGAACTCGCATGTGCAGTTTTGATTAATTTTGTGAGATTTCTATGGTATAAGTTAAGAATTAGCTAGAAATTTTTTCCAAGATGATAACACAAGCAGATTCTTTGACTTAATTGTGTTCTTAAATGTTTATGAAGGCTATAAGTAGTAAATTATAAAGCAATTTAATATTCGATGTGTTACATGTAATCTATTTATGAGGGCGATTGAATTTAATCTCAATTTTTCTAATCTTACCTTCTAGATGTGTTTTTAAACCACCTACTCTGTTTCCAAATGAACTATTTAGCAAACTAATGTTAAATGTATTTTTGCCACCATTTTTTGTTTTAGAATTCAGAATTGAGGATGGTTTTTATGTGAGAGGGGTATGAAGTGTACATGTGTTTATGTGAGTGGTGAAGTGACTTGTGAAAGATAGATATTGTGCAAAGATATTTGATATTGGTATGGGACAGACAGTCACAATTTGAAATTATTATGAAGAAAATTAAATCCTTTTATATAAAGCAGATATTAATTTGTTATTGTTCATGATTTATTTGCGTTGTTCAGAGAAGGAAGATGGAGCAGGAGAGCTGAAAAGTGTGGAAAGAAAAACAGGATGAAACCATTGTAAAAAAAACTTTGTAAAACCGTACAGATATGTCCAATTGCTCAATTGTTACAATTAGAGATTTGGCAGACATAAGGTTTGGATTGCCCTTTAATACTATCCTGCTATCACTCCTTCCTCTTTGGCTCTCACCTCTCTCTCTCTCTTCTTGCTCCTCCCTCTTTGTTTACTTTTTCAATTCCCCTTTCTTGTTTATCCTCTTTTATTTCTCTTCTCTCCCTTTCTTCTTTCTCCTTTTATTTTTCTTTCAACTTTCTTTGTCCACTAGCCCATCTTGTCTCACTCTCCCTTTCTTCTCTCCTTCCTCTCTTGCCCTTCTTTCTCCACTAGACTCTAGCCTCACTCCCCTCTCTACTTCCCCCTTTCTTTCTCCACTAGCCTCTCGTCTCTCCCCTCTCACTCTCTCCTTCCCCCTTTCTTCCTTTATTAGATACTAGCCTCTCTCACTACATCACTATAGTGCGCCTTCATAAATTGATCATGTATCTATAATCAATTTGCTCCATTGCTGGAACTTAAATCACATGGAGTTTCTTTACATTTACAATATCATTTTTTTTAAACAAATTAATGTATCCATCGAGTTAACTACACATTTCCAAATGGCTATAACAGCCCTTTCTACCTCTCTCACCATCAAAATATAAAGAAAAACTTAAATATGTAAGACAAAAAGACAAATATACCATTTCTTTCTCTTTCAAACAACTATATGTTCATTTATTTTATATTCTGTAACAGAATTTCATATCATTTCACACTTGCAGAGTAACAATTGCCATGGTTACCGATCAATGTCATCAAATAGAAATGTATCAATAAAGACATTGCATAAAACGCCAGCTTTCATGACATCTGATCAAACCATGTTTCTTTCCAAATGCTGTGCCTTGGGTATTTTGGAGGAAGATTATCAAAAACTGATTTTCAAGACTTCTCTGATTTACACAAAGAAGTAAGAGAAAGGATGATGTATTAATTAAGTTAAATTCTTCCATTTCTTATTCAACCAAATCATCAAAATCCTGACCATTACCCTAAGAATCCAATAGGCTTTTAGAAACTAAAGCGGCACTGGTTGTGAATTTGATTCAACTTTATATTCAAAACGCATCCTGTGATACGGACGTCTTGATAAATAATTCTAGAATTTGTTATTCCGAGTCGAGCATGATGTTTGCATAACAACTATTCATTCATTCAGGGAGGCAAAATACATTACACACTTTCAATATACTCTGCACAGAAAACATTTTGGTAGAAACCGTGGAACAGGTGAATATTTTATACACGACTAGAAGATATTTTTTCTCATGCTGTGGGAGCGAGATTCTTTAGGTTTGAGATACATGTCGACATGATGTCCTTCTCCTGTGAGTATGAGAGAAACAGAAAAGAAACAAAAATAAGAATGAAATATGGCATAATCACATTTTAACTTGGCAGTTCATTACTTTGGATTGTTCTATATTAATATATTTACATCCATGTGATCTAAATTGTTTCAAAACCTTCATACATGTAAATAGAGCGGAAATAGAAAAAAAGTTAAACTACAGTTAATTAACAATTAACTTATTCATACCCTTTGTAAATTTGATGTATTTTGTGTTTTCATAACTCAAGAATCAAAGGTGGATTGTTTGAATTGGGGCCTTTGTCTAATACTTGTAGATGGAAGCTTTACTATGTGACATTCTCAAGAAACTTAAATGGGAACAAATCAATTTTTCCAAATACTTAAAAAGTTACAGAACTAGGTAAGCGTGCGAATAATTTAGTTGTTAATCTGTCTATTGTCAAAGTAATCAATAAGATAATGAAATCTGATAAAAGTAAACATGTCCCATGTCATTTGTAAACTATCACTTCTTTTACAAAAATAAGTAAATGTTGACTAATTGTTACGTTCTGAACTTTGCTTCCGATGTGGTTAGCAATATACTTCTTAATTGCTTGCAGCGAGGAGCCATTGCGGTCCTTTATAACTAATTATAAAATATTAATCTACATTTGACTCTCTCCACCCAGGTGTAGAGTTATTACATAATAAGGGGTATTGAACATACCTGTTGTGGTGTGATGCTCTTGACAACATTCTGTTCAATCCATCGGACCATGTGCTGCTGCTCCAGACGTCTCTTGGTGTTCTCAAGCTCTACATGGTAGTCCTATAAGGTGGAATAGAGATTCAAAGTATTCATATGGCGCACATATCCACCATGCATGGTGCTCAAGGGGTTCCAACTATGTATCAAGTGAGGTCATCAAGACATGTTCATTATGAGGTGATCATATTATTAATGTCTCTTGGTATTCTCAAGCTCAACATGGTAGTCCTGTAAGGTGGAATGGAGATTCAAAGTATTCATATGGCGCACATATCCACCATGCATGGTGCTCAAGGGGTTCCAACTATGTATCAAGTGAGGTCATCAAGACATGTTCATTATGAGGTGATCATATTATCAATGTCTCTTGGTATTCTCAAGATCTACATGGTAGTCCTATCAGGTGGAATGGAGATTCATTTGGGCATGTATCAGTTAAGGTCATCTAGATATCGAGGATCAGTGACACAAGGACGTAACTCCATATTTTGCCAAAAGAAGTATTTTATATAAAAATGTTCAGAAAAAATGTGGGCATTCCAGGAAACACAAAGACTTAACTCCATCCAACACCCCATTGAAGTCAATAGCTAGTGAAACATAGACTTAACTCCTTAAGGCCCAAGTGCTCAGTGACAAATAAAACCACTTTTTCTCGAAATGGCCCAAATGGAGTTACGTCTTTGTGTTAATGACCCCTCGATATGTTTAATATGAGGTAATTGAATTATTAATGTCTCTTGGTATTCTCAAGATAAACATGGCGGTCCTATAAGGTAGAATGTAGAACAATTTTGACATTATCAACCGAGGTGTTAAAGAGATGTTCAAAACATCTTTACATTGCAGTCGGTAGGCGAGCCCACACTCATAATCGTTGCAGTGTCTGTGGAGGGGGGTTGCTTCAAGCAATAGGTGAACATATATTAACACATATATATGGGTATCTTAACCCTAGCACGGGCTATTTTGAAACTGCATAGCCTGGGGGGGGCTTCTAAGCCCCCCGCCCCTCCCCCCGTGATCTCGGCCGTGAAACACCTGATCGCCGCGAAAATTTGCATACATGTCAAGTGAAGTGTATAGAATACTATGGTAATTTCAATTTTTTGAAAAATTCACTCATTTGCATATTTATGGTAATTTATGCAAATAAGGTCATAAAATTCACATTTTTGCCCATAAATCAGACATTATTCATATTTAAGCTTTCTTTCTCACTAAATTTATTTGTTAGACCATTTGGAATAATAATACAACACAAAAAATTGAAAAACCAGGGTTATTCCTTATGTTATCTATTGTTTTGATAATTTCTCATGTATTTCTTTGTTTTTTTAACTTATGTATTTTTTTTTTTTTTTATTTCTTTATTTCATTTCCAACTATAATTCAAATATTCGACCCCAAAATAAACACCTTAATTATAAACAAGACCAAATAACCAATGTTTTATCTCTTTATTTGAAAAATGAGATTTCCATATGTTTTGTACACAAGTCACAAAAATGGGCGATTTTCGGGCTGACATGCAAAGACAAAAGGACATGTGACTTTGTAATGGTAGGTCCGATTTTCGAAAAATTTCTTTCAAAAGATGCGCAAGACTCGAAAGAAAAAAGTCACAAAATTTCAGTGCAAGATTTTCCTGCGATAAAAAATTATCGCGAAAAATGTCGAGGGGGGGGGGCTTCTAAAGCACCCCCCCCCCCCCCCCCCCCCGCTAAATAGGGTTAAAGCTGTAATGATATTTCTTAATAAACCTTGAATTGCAATGAATCAAACTTCGGTGAAATCAAATGAACGGTAAGAGGGTCTACAACAGACCTAGCACCTGATGATAATGACTGGTCAACTTACCATCTTCTTCTGGACTGCCTGTGCTACCTGCTGCAGTCTTTCTCTGTATTCAATCTCCATCCTCATAGCTACGTTCTCCTGCAAACAATAATAATAATAATAATAATTAAATTTATAGGGCGCTTTATACAGGCGTTTCTAAGCGCACAGGTGGTACTGTCTAACTCAGTATAATTATTCAACATGTTCAATAGCTTAAAAGCAACAAAATAAAATAAAATATAACAATCACATATGAACACAGTTTATATATTACTACACAACTTATCAACGCTCTCTGCTACTTGTCTTTCTTCGTTTTCAATCTCATTACTACACTTTTCTACAAACAGACACACACAAACAGAATAACCAAATATCGTATGTGTGTGGTTGTATGTGTGGCCGAAGCATCCCTTTCTTATCAGGCCCTTCTCTAACTATTCTTGAAACCACATGAAAAAAACATCACCTTTTTTTAGACACTGATACTCTACCCAGCTTCTGAATAATATGTAAGAGGTCGACAGCTGAGCTTCTTGGGTCATGTTATCAGGAAGAATGGTTTGGAAAATCTTGCACTGACTGGAAGAATCGAGGGGAGGAGGAGCAGGGGTAGAAGGAGGATTCTGTGGATGAGTAGCTTAAGGAGTGGGATTTCTATGGGACAGAGAGTTGTGGCACGACATGGTCGCCAACGTCTCAGGATATAGCAAGTAGAGAGAAACTCTGTCCAACCTGCCAAATCAGCTCTAAGTGATCCAACCGAACTAATTCTTGGCCAATCTAATGTCAGTCTCATCTTTATGAGTTTAACTCTACCACTAAACATCATCATAAAGAGAGAAATGGAGTCCGTCCTTACCCTCCTTGCATCAAAGAGCTGTTTCCTTCCATCCAGTCTCCATTGCTCAGTCTTCTCATGCTCAATGGCATCCTTGTATGCTACGATGTTGGCGTTGCGTCCTGTGTACGCGTCAGCTAGCTTCTCCTGTTGAGGCATAGGGCAAAGAATTCAAAGATAAGCTGCATTTCTGGTAATGATAACAATTCTACACTTTCTACGAACAGTCACACACCAACTGAGTAACCAAATAATAATAATAATAATATTGGATTCTTATATAGCGCACGTATCGACCTTGCAAGGTCCTCAAGGCGCTCCAACATTACCCGGCTATGCTAGGCTGCCGATTTCGACGCTCACAGCATTTAAAGGAATTCCTTCCTACCGGTACCCATTTAACACCTGGGTGGAGAGTGGCAAATGTAGATCAATGTCTTGCCAAAGGAAATTAGTGCCGCGGCGGGACTCGAACCGCGGACCTTGGGATCAACAGTCCGGCGACGTATCCACTCATCCACGACTCCTCTACAATTAAAAGCTGGACAAATTTGGTGTCCTGAACCAGATCTTACCTCTCTCTTCTTATCAGCCCATTCTGCGATGCCTGGTCCGAACCTCTTGATACCATAGATGAACAGACCGAGCGCCACCGCAGCATGGACGGTCTCAGGTCCCATTACGTAGATCTCTTTATTCAGGAGGAACAGGATCAAACCGGTTCCAAACACGTATGGTCCTATATCAGCCAAATAAGAAAGTCAAAATAGAAATCCATGTCATTTCATTCTCATCTCCCTTGAGAAGTCTTTACATGTACATACACCACTGATTATTGATTAATCTCAAATGACATCAAGTGACATAAATTATTATTTAGTTAATTAATCCACTCACTTATTACTCTAGACTGTCACACCTCTGCCTCAATATCGTTATTTTTGTTTCTCTCCTTTCTGTCTCATCTCTCCCATTTCTCTCTCTCTCTCTCTTTGTTTATCTCCTTTGTATTATTGTATGGCTATAATACATGATTTGTAAGACATTTTGTTTTTGTGGTTTTACTTTCTAAACTTCATGCAATTCAGCCCTTGAGCTGCTATGTGGATTAAATAAAAAAACATTTCAATTCAATTCAATTATATTACATTTTATAAAAATGGGTTCAATCCAATCCAAAAGGTATTTGATAAAGCGCCTTTTCCTTGCAGTTACAAAGCGCTGCACACACGCGGAATGTAGCCAATGATAAACGGCAAAATGGATCACGTGTCCATGCATTAATTTTTACCATATGCGCTGGAGTGCATTTTGGAGATAACAGTCAATTTCTCGACCTAATACTCATATATTGTAGACCAATCTTATACAAATAAATAAAACATGTTTTTAGCTTGTGCTTTCGTAATATGCACTGCACTTGGTTAAGTCACAATGAGACAGACAATGAACTTGACATTGACAAGTACAGTGCATATTTACTAATGCACTCGCAAACATGCATTATTTGTTTACTATCGTACCTGTGACACCAGTCTTCTTGTACATGAACTGGAACCACTCCTCAGGGACGAAACCAAACCTGATCTTTCCTGCTTCCTCAGGCATCTTATTAGGCATGCAGAGAGGTGTGGACGTAGAGAGCAACATCTTCTGTGGAGCTGCTGATACACTGTAAGGACAAATCAATGAAACATTTCATTCACTTAACAATTCTGCACTGAAAAATCACGTTCTGGGAAACGTGAAGTATAATTTGTGAGCTTTTTCATTTATTAAACATTGGCTTAGAACGTAGCTGTATGGATGTAGCAGGTTTCTGAAGCAAACTCTTCATGTATAACACAAAACGTATTCCCCCCCCCCCCCTCCAAAAAAAAAAGAAAGAGAAAAAAGATATTTATTATTATCACTATTGCTATTATTCACTTCATATTTCCAACTGAGGAAATTTATATGATAATTTTCCTTAGAAAGTACATCTACATTACTTATTGCAACAGAACGAGTTCAAAGTAAGCAGTGATTTTGGCAACGCTCATAACTGCGATCTGTGTAATTAATTAATGGGATTTTACAGAAACGCTACAAAACAGTAACAGATGAAATTAAGATGTTCATTCACAATGTTCAGCCTAGCCTGAGCTAGAGTGGATCACTGCATGTATAGAGTATAACAGGATGCAGCCGTCATTGTTGGTCAAACATTTTTTTGAGCGTCAAGTAACGCCTGGCTGGAATGCTCCCCAGGGAGTGGAGATTGTGCACACAGTGTGTGCGAGCAAGCACTGTATCCAATGACCGGGGTAATAGTATATTTGTAAAGCGCTTAGAGTCATTTGTATTAAGCGATATATAAAAGCTAAATATTATTATTATGATTATTATAACTTACCATGGTGCTGATGATCTTAATGCAATAGATGCTATGGCAGAGCCTGTAAAGATACATGAAATAGAGAGAAATATTGATCAGGAATCTTTCAATTTGTCACTTCCATCATTAATATCAAGATTAAAGATTAAAGAGAGATTCAAGATTAATTTATTGTCATGTAAAAAATACATAAAATTTGTCTTCGGACATTCGAAGGTGCATATACATGTACATAAATAAATATATAAATACAAACAAAATAGATCTAATTATATTTTAACATAACATTTAACAATCATCACAATTTTAAGTAAGTTGCATTAAAAGAATAAGAATATACTGAGGAAGGCAGTGTTATTAAAAAGATTGATTTGATCATGCTATCTACAATTCATTCTCACCGAGTACCAAACGGTCTATGAATCATTATTTGAGGGGTTTTATACAGAGCAGAAATTTCAGAGCGGTCCCTCGGCCCTTCGTAACCTCGTACATATTCAGCGATTTCGAGCGATCGGCGCTCGATAGCATGAATATTCATATTTTCTGCGCCACTGCCGCGCATGCGTAAATTCTCTTCGCCATTTTGAATCGACGATGCAACATGGAAGAATCGTTGGTGTATAAAACCGAATAACCCTTTTTTTCCATGAGAAGATCGTGCAACCTAGCCTTAAGGGCTCTCTCGAAATGTTTTTTTAATGATAGTATTCGAGAGAGCCTTAACTTGCTCCTATAGGGCCCCACGGAGAGGTAGGTAAACAACATCAAAAATGTGTCCAAAATCACACTTTCCCGCACCCGCCCAATATTGGACAGTGGCTTTGATAAATTGTGTGGGACTTGTGATCATAATTAATCCCAGAATATCATAATCAGAGGTAAAAATAAAAAATTAAAAGCAATTTTCTTACCAGACCGATCAGCTTAGCTTCCTTTTCACGTGTACCGTGGGAATTTACGATCTCTACACAATGGTGATGACCTCTGACTGGCACTTCCGTAATTGTGGGTAAATTGTGCTGCTTCCGTATAATGCGCTGTATGAGTGTTATTCAGCGCATTATACGGAAGCAGCACAATTTACCCACAATTACGGAAGTGCCAGTCAGAGGTCATCACCATTGTGTAGAGATCGTAAATTCCCACGGTACACGTGAAAAGGAAGCTAAGCTGATCGGTCTGGTAAGAAAATTGCTTTTAATTTTTTATTTTTACCTCTGATTATGATATTCTGGGATTAATTACGATCACAAGTCCCACACAATTTATCAAAGCCACTGTCCAATATTGGGCGGGTGCGGGAAAGTGTGATTTTGGACACATTTTTGATGTTGTTTACCTACCTCTCCGTGGGGCCCTATGGGAGCAAGTTAAGGCTCTCTCGAATACTATCATTAAAAAAACATTTCGAGAGAGCCCTTAAGGCTAGTGCAACCTATGAAGTCAAAATTGTAAGTACTCCCTTTGCAGATTTAACGATAATATGGCCTAATCGGCTGTTTTATACTAACCCCAGGATCCGCCAACTGAAGCTCCAACGCCTGCGGCGCCGGTGTTGGAGCTTCCTGGAGTTAGACTAGATCTAGATCTAGACTAATCACGGGTGGAATCCAGAAATAATTCTTGTTTTAATTTAAGTTTAACTTTGAGCCTAATATTTACAGTTACAGACTCCTACTTCATGGATGCCCACACTCAACTTGCGTCTGACATTCATCGAGTACCCATGAAACCATCTCATCTCTCATTCAGCGACATGTCAGAATCTTATGTTTTTTAAGCTTTGTTTTATTCAATTTCACATTGAATCCTGAATTATAAGGTAGCCAATATAACATAAGAATTGAAATACTCTTTTATTCCTAGTCAATTTTTAGTTTTAGCACTGTGGTGCCCCGGAATTATCACACCTTTATAAACTTCCATGCACCGACACTCTACTCGCAAACAAAATTGCACTGTGCTCATGAAGTCAAAGACTCACACATCACCAACCCGCACGCCCATAGTTGGGCGAGAGGGCACGTCCACCTACGCTATGAATCCGGGCTAACTCGCCCCGCGGGACATCTCGCCCCAGCCTTTTAGGCTGGGGCGAGATGTCCCGATATGATTAATCGATCGAGAGATACCAATGTGTATATGTTTGTGCTCATTGTGACTTAATAATGCCATTTCCAACCACAATCTGCAATGGTATTGTGTTATATGATACTATTGAAGACAATCTATAACTTCTCTTTAGGTAAAATGACAAAAAAATGGCATTTCGGACAATTTACTCACAGCTCGCAAATCGCATTGCCGCGCGTACATTAAATGTGCGTTGTATCGACTCGGACCACTGAAATTCGAGCAGTGTTTTTGTCAGTAAATCACTGCAAAAATATCATTTTCATAATGTATGAAGGTCTATTTTTGATTCCTGGTATACATTTCGTTATTGAGAAGTCTAATGTACTACGTTTTAGACGAGATGGCTGATGTTTGTTCACATTCTTTCGTCCTGGCCGTAAATTAGCAGACTACTGTTGTGCACCGCGCAGCAGCTCATCGCTCAGCTCAGTGTCCAGCTAGCAGTACAGCGCCGCCGCCGGGCGGGTCGGCGGGGGAATTCACTGACTCGGCATCCGTACCCGCTGCACTGCACTGCCCAATTTGATCGAGTGAGTAAACTAATCAAACTACATTCATCTAGATGAAATTCATCTAGATCTAGATCTACTATATTATCATTAGTCATTCAGAGTAGAATATCCAATTTGATTGAGTGAGTAAACTAGACCACTGTAGCTACATCATTATTACTATTAGTCATTCAAGTTTTTGTATAATTACGCAGCCCCCACCACCTCCCCCCCCCCAAAAAAAAAAAAAAATATATATATATATATTTGGCTCAATACGCCTCAGCTTGACGACAATTCAACACTTGATCTGAAAATGCTTACAGCTTAGTTATGTTCTTATATAATAGACTGTTGCATAGGCTTAGGAACCGGGGTGGCTTGGGGGGGGGGGGCACAACCCCCAATAAAAATATTGGGGGGCTCAGATTTCATTGCGCCCCCCCACTAATATTTTTGGCGGGGCTTATAGATATCATTGAGCCCCCAATGTTTTGGTGCGGCATAGATATCAATGAGTCCTTAGGGGCTCAGATATGAGCCCCCAATATTTTAAGTGGGGCTCAGATATCATTGAGCCGCCCCCAATACTTTTTGCGAGGCTCGGATATCATTAACCCCCTCCTCCCCAATCATTATATTCTAGGCATGAAACTCATGTATACCTATAACCTACAGACTTACAATTCAAATATAAACATTTTATAAATATTTATTTGGGGAGGAAGGGGGGGGGGGGGCTCAGACATCGGGACTCGCATATCATTGACCCAAAAAATATATTTGGTGGATCTCAGATATCATTGAGACCCCCAAATATTTTGGCGGGACTCTGATATCATTGAGCACCCCCCCCCCCCCCCCCCAGCCTCCTCCCCATATTTTGGTGGGGCTCAGATATCATCAGACCCCCAATTATTTTTGGTAAGGCTAGGATAATATCACGGAGCCCCCCGATATTTGTGAGGGGCTCAGATATCATTGAGCCCCCCCCCCCCCCAATATTTTGGCTGGGCTCGGTTATCATGAGCCCCCCCCCCCCCCTAATATTTTGTTCGGGCTCGGAAAGGCTATCATTGACCCCGCCCTCCTCAAATATATTTGCACACTTATGTTCTGGGCTGGAAGCTTCATGCGTTTCTATAATCTACTGATCGACTTAGTATTCAACATTATTATTAAAACTGAGAGTTTATGAATTTTGGAAGATTGATTGAGGGTGGCTCCTTTGTCAACAACCAGTATTGTCTCGACACACGTACTGCACACCAGCCAGAGGGCGGCCCTCCCCGGGGGCAGGGGGGCACAATCCCCTCCCACTTTTTCAAGCACCCGAAAAGTGCCCCTTTAACTTGGTAAAAAGTGCCCCTTTTTACATATGAATAGTGCCCCTTTAACTTTGACAAGTGCCCCTATTGATTTTTTTAAAGTTCCTCTTCCCCTTTTCAACTCTGATAAGTGCCCCTTTTATTTTGACACGTGCCCCTTTTCCTTCGACAAGTTCCCTTTTTCCTTTGAAATAAGTGTCCAATTTCCATTCTCATAAGTGCCCTTTTCAATCTCTAGTAAGTACCCCTTTTCAGGTACGAGAAGTGCCTCTTTTCACTTTTGATTAGTGCCCTCTTCACCTCTGATAATTGCCCTATTCAAATCTGAGAGGTGCCTCTCTTACTTTGACAAGTGCCCCTTTTCCTTTGTAATAAGCGCCCCTACCCTTTTAATAACTACCCCCCATTTTAACTCGGATAAGCGCACCTTATATTTTCACATTTGCCCCCTTTCCTTTTTAATAAGTGCCCCATTTAAAAAAGAGCCCTTCTCCTTTTCATCTATGAAAATAGTTCCTTTTCATTCTCATGAGTGCCCCTTTTCATCTCTTGTAAATGACCCTATTCTATTCTGAGAGATACTCGATTTACATTGACAAGTACCCCTTCCCCTCCTGATAAGTGCTCTTTTCATCTTTTATAAATGCCCGTTATTTTAATCACTCCCCCTTTTCCTTCCTAATAATGCCCTTTTTCCTTCCTAATAATGCCCTTTTTCCTTATAAGTGCCCTTTCCCCTTCTCATAATTACCACCTTTCGTCTTTGATAAGTGCCCCGTTTATTTTAACATGTGTTTCTTTTCTTTTTAATAAGAGCCACTTCCCCTTCTCATTACCCTTTGAACAATATGTGCCTAATTTCCTTTCAACATCGTCTCCATCCCTCCAATCAACTGCATCACTAACAACCCTCTCATCATCTGTATCTCTTATCAACAAACATTATCTCCATCCCTCTCGTCAACATCGTCTCCACCCCTCTCATCATCTGCATCGTCAACATCCCTCATAATCTGCATCTCTCATCAACATCGTCAACACCCCTCTCATCTCCATCCCTCATATCATCAACATCGTCTCCATTCCTCTCATCATCTGCATCTCTCATCAACAAACATCATCTCCATCCCTCTCGTCAACATCGTCTCCATCCCTCTCATCATCTGCATCTCTCATCAACATCGTCTCCATCCCTCTCATCATCAAGGCAAAGTATAATACACCTGAATTACTCATAACTATAGGATACAGTCCATGAAAATCAAGATATCAAACTTTGATCGTCATTAGTGGCGAAGCTATAGGGCACCGGCATCATTATGGAGCATCAGTCTTTCTCGGAAAATAATTGCAAATTTAAGGGGCCGAGGATGATGGAGAGATGTTGCGGGGAAAATAAAGGTCCAGACGTCAACTATTCTCTCCCCCCTCCCCCCATAATCTGTTTGTCTTTTCTAACCCTCCACTCGATTATACGGGGTAAAGGTGCCCCTAATAACCTACGCCACTGATCTTAATTGAACTATTAACTTATACAAGTAAGTTTTATGAATTCAGATAGTTTCCATTTCACAAAATAATGACTGGAAACAATTTCTACTTTAAGTCAACAGTACTGTTGAAACAGTATACTTTCACCATTCTGAATAAAACACTTTTTGTTACTTTGATTATTTTATATTCTATGCTTATCGCATTGTGGATGTATTCACGAACTGCTCGACGGCAGCTACTATTATACATCAATCAATTTGCCAAGTGACTGACAGGTTTCTTTAAATTTGACATTCTACTAGCCTTTTCGAATCCGGGAGCTAATGTCCAGATTGGTCTATTGTCTCTCATCTGATAAAGTGTGATCGCCACCCAATCACTCATAGAAGGCGCCGCGAATGACCGGTCGCATCAAAAGGCGCGATTGGTATAGGTATTGTTCAACGTCAATGAAAGAGATGATGATGATGATCATAGCCTATTGTTTCGTCACCCAGATTGCTGATTTACAATGTGTCGTGCCAAATAAAGTGGCAGGTAAATGGTAGACCTGAGCGATATGGGATCATTTAGCTAATTCAGTAAAATCCATTTTTAAAACCTAACATCACAGTCATCAGTATCATGATATACAAATTCTTAAAGTACAAGTCCACTCAATGACTTACTTTCAATAGAAGCAGAAACATCGTACAACCAATCAAAAAAGTTTGAGCAAAATCGGATTACTGATGAGAAAGTTATGAATTTTTGAAAAAATTATGTAAAACTATGGAACAATGAAAATCACGACACAAATTGCCAATTTGGTTATCGGTTTGTGACGTCGTGTCCTCACTATTTAGAATTGTTTTATATAATTTAATCCCATTAATTTCATTTTTTTGCGATTGGGGTCACGTATTCCCGTAGCTAACGTCATTGCTATTTAATCATATTAATGTAGCGTAGTAATTTTTGTTGTTTTAGTTTACTTTATTTTAGTCAAGAAAGTTATATTTTTGTGATAGTAATATGCAGCGCCATGAGCGTCAGAGCCTGGCGGATATTGGCGCTATATAAATATCCATATTATTATTATTATTGGAACTATTAACTTACAAAATACTAGTAAATCGAATATTATGATTTCAAACAGTTCTATTTTACATAAATATAATTGGCATTAATTCACCATCCCGTAAAGACACATTATTTGTTACTTTGATTCTGTTTTCAAGAACTGCTTGACGACAACAATTTGCCTAGTGAACCTGATCCCTGATCAAACAGAGATGATTTTGTCATTTAAATTGTATGTTTTCTTTTCACATTTGAGACTCAGTTTTTCATTATCTCATAAACAAATTATTTTGTGTAGCCCTCTGTTTAATGTTTAAAGACGCATTTAAGAAACATTGGGACAATGAGTGGTAAAACAAAAGAAAGATAAAACGAATAAAGATTTCAAGTTGCAATGAGAATACTTATGTTCAACTTATTTCCTTTTCAATTTCTCATCTAATATTTTGTGTTTATAGTCTATTATTTATCTTTGCCTCTTATTAAAATCTTTCAATAGACCTCATCAAATGCAAAATGGTGTC